>JAATOF010006850.1:0-12750 GCA_013170925.1 Podosphaera leucotricha
GACTCTAGGTGTAGATAAGGGAGATTTTGGCAAGCTTTCAAAATCAAGCTTCCTAGAGCGAGTGACTCTAGGTGTAGATAAGGGAGATTTTGGCAAGCTTTCAAAATCAAGCTTCCTAGAGACTGTAGCTCTGGGAGTGGACAATGGAGAAATTGGCGCAGCCATCGAGGCCTTTGGAGTTATATTTTTATCAAAGATGAGCCTCTTTGGAGTACGTGAGCTTGCATCTTCAATGTCAGTTTCAGCTTCTTCATCTTCGATATCATGTGGTGCCAGAGATATCGGTTCCTGAGTTCTCGAGAATTGGATAGGTGGAAAGAGTATGCGAGGCTTCAAAGAAGACCTAGATAGTGGTCGATAGAGATCATCTGAAAGAAAACTTTCATTAAACGGATCAGTATGTTCCTCATGATTACTGTACAAATTGATAGACAACTCATTATTAGAGGAGCCAAGAGCTTCTTGATCAATTTTTTCGAACTTCCGATAATAAGTCTTACCTCGACTAAAGAGAATTAGTTAAATGCTAAATTTTCTTGACATGTACATACAAAATACATAATAAGCCATCGTCGCGTTTTTGGAGGTCCTCGATTGTTTGCATTTCCTCGCCAGGAACCAAGACTTTTTTTCGTTTATGAAGCCAGTCGTTAGACTTGGGCGGATTAGAATTTAGCTTAGTGTAGAAAGGATTATTTTCGCTGCAGTCGATAGTAGGTCCTCGTTTTTTTTGCTCTGGCAAGGTCATGATATCATTAAAAGTTTCCCTTCCAGCAATAGCGACATTTTCAGACGTAGGTACATGGAATAGGTCATCCATCTTCGCAGAAAAGGATTTGACATCACAAGTAGCAGGTTGAGTCAAAAATAGGTTGCGAGCGACTGAAGTAGTAGAGCTCGACACTTTCCTGGGCCTCTTAGCAGGAGTTTTCGCTGGAGTTGGAAGCATGCTATTTAAACATGGCGAATTGACTTCAGAGACCGATTGTATATCTTCACCAGTTAACGAGAGAGGGCCTTTTTTACTGGAGTCTAAACTTAAAGCAAGTGACGTTCTTTTTTCATTTCGACCAATATCTAACGACGAGTTCCGCGCACCCATTTTTTTTGATCTTATTTGAGGCGTTCTTGGGGATATCTTGTGACTAGATATAACTTTAGTCGATGACATCGGTGGAGGTGTATGATGACTTCGGAGATTGTGAGATAGTGTGATTGGGGGTTTGTTTTTTCTGTCAACGCCTTGCGACCGTTTTGACGCGAGTGCAAGAGGAGTTACTTTTCGCGGAGAATATGGTTGGTATTCATCTAGAAATCCGTGCCGAGGAGTGCTTGGAGTGTGTAAGGTGGGAGGTGGTGGAGTTGACCCATCATAGATAGTAGCCATTGTCTAAGTGAATGAACTCAATTCTTGCGCGAGTCCAAGATATTGAAGGATTTCCGGATTTCGAAAATAATATTCTGCTTCAGAATAATTAAGGCTATAACTATTTCAGAATCAAAAATATCGTGTAATAAACCAGAGTTGCTCAGGCCGGGCAGTTGGTTAGCTGTAAATTTATTAAATAATTTTGGTTGTAGGGATAAAGCAGTTCAAGCAGCCTGGATGTTAAAGAATTGGTAGCGGAGGAAGGTCATTCGTATGTGAGCCAGCTATCTGATGGTTGGACAAAGAATCAGGGTTGCCCAGCCATCCGATAAATAAGTTCGGGAATAATATGATGTTCGTGCACGCGCGAAACGGTAATAAAAACAAAACAAATTCCTATCACCGGGGAAACCGCAGCGGTAAGTAACAGGGAGTTTAAACGTCCTGCCGCTCAAATTGATAATTTAGTGGGTCATGAATTATACTGACAAGAACAGCCTTAACTACATTCCACATTTTATCACCTATCCTAGTTGCCTGCCTTCCCATGTCTTTGAGACCCAGCCCCACAAACTTTGTCGACGATGATGACCCATTTACATCGACCCTTCGAGAATCACCTGAATCTGATGTAGAAATGAACAAAGGCCCAGAAAGCAGATTCCATAATTCTGGACCGAAACAAAATACCGAACAAACAAGAGAAGTAATGTTACAGAAAGAATTGGAGAGTGTGCGTAGCATCAATAAAGTAATAGAAAGCGTTGTTTCTAGCCTTCAGCTCGCAAAAGATAATATAAATGTTAGTGTTGGGACGATTCATCACTCAATAGATCTGATACCATGTAGACTGTCTCAGGGACGGTAAATTCTGCATCTATGCTACTGAATACTTGGACGCGTATTCTCTCGCAAACGGAACACAATCAAAGGTTGATTCTAAATCCAAACTGGAAGGGCGCTAGTGCCGACATGTTAGAAGCGGAAAACGAATCAATTCAAAAGGCGCAGGCGCAAGAAAGGAGACGGGTGGAGGAAGAAAGAAGAAGAGAAGAGCTTAAAAAAAGGGCGGAAGATGAGGAAAGACAAAGGCAAGCGGGCAATACTGTCCGAGGCGCTAGAGGTCCTACAAGTAGGCTAAGAGGTTCTCGAGGGGGACATAATGTAGGGCCATCTAGTGGTACGTATTCAATGGTTAGGGGATCGCAGACGAGTCGCGGTGGATTAGGCATTAAAGGGGGTCTGGTAGGATCCAGAGGAAGAGGCCGAGATCTTCGTTGAGTCTCTGAATTTCTATGAGAATACAAACTAATTTATAATTTATTACATTAATTTTACTCTTTGATGTTTTGCCCGTCGCTACAGGGATATTGACTTATGCATGAACTTGTTGATCTATTGGAAATGTCATAAGCGTGACAACAAAGTCATTTCTTTGTAAAGAAGTGACTCATCTTTTTCATACCGCTTACATTAACCTTCTCCAGTGCTTTAACTCCTCTGCTGGCACTTGCCAATCTTTTCTTCTTACTTTCCGTTTCTTTTTGCCTCTTTCCAGGCCTGGACTCAGTCCCAGCATCGTCTAGTGTGGTTCTTTTCCTTGAAAAATCGCCCAATGACCTTGCAGCGATAGCATCTTGTCGTAGTTTAGCTAGATGGGCAAGGTAGTCGTCTAAGGGTTTAAAGTCAACTGCAGAAGATGATGAAATTAATCCATTAAGGATATCGCTGATGTGAGGGGGGATATAGCTTGAAAAGATGAAAGAGAGTGCCACTCGAAGTCTTAAAAGGCTTGTTATTTCTTCAGAAGCCGCATTTGGTTTAGTATCTTTCTGGAATGTTGTATCTCCCGATGTAGATACCGTGTCAAACTCTCCTGACGATAAAGTGACCGACTTATCTTCTGTCTCAGTTTCTTTTAAAATTTCGAGAGGTAAAGAAGGTAGGTTTTGTTCTTTTTGTGCTAGTTCATGCATTTTATTGTCATCTCTTTTGCTACCTATTATTGGAGCTTCAAGGGATTTTCTAACAAGCTTTTCTTCCATACTTGATGGCAGTCCAGTTTTAGTTATCCGCTTTGCTTTCTTCAGTAGCTCATCTAGGAGCTTAACCTCGTTGAAGCGGTACATTTTTTCATCTCCTGCCTCTACCAAGTCACATATGACTGCCATCCTCTGCTCCAACGAACTTTTGATTGAATTCATTTGCCAGATCAGGCTAAATTGTGGCGAAATTTCTATCATCCTCGTCAGGTAATCTTCCACGGATAAGTATAAATTCTTTAGCTTCTCTGCCGTTTTTGTGGCTGGTAGAGGCGCGAGAGCTGGAAGAATTAGGAACAAAGGATCTATCGCTGTGGCGATTAGAAAACTGGCATTCTGGGCTACATATCCGGAAAAACTGTTGGTTACAGTTATCCCTTCATCCTCACCATCAATACATGGTGAGGAAAGCAAACAACTTCGAGGTATTGAGGCTGGTGCTGCAATCTGTTTGAATTCGTAAATGCCCGTTGACGGACACACTAAGAATCGAGTGTGTTCAAGCGTAATTATTCGAGCGTCCTTGCAGGTGTCCTTGGGTAAAATTAGGACTCGAGGAACTCCACAATCATCCGGAGCAATTTTGGATTTCAAGTCAATCTTGGCTTTCTCTCGAGTATCAACTGCTACGACTGAACTATTCCCCCGAGTTCTTGCCATGGCAGAGACTTGTTAATCGCTTGGCCAAAGGACTTGTCAAGCCCTAATTCCTCATGAGCTGGCGCGCGCACCCCAAACACACAACAACGCGTCTCCATGTCGCGTCTTGTGTCAACAGGAGCAACGCATGAATCCATTGCAAAATTACAGAGCCCTTTCTATTAGGTAGTAGCAAAATTAGATCCGATTCCGTATGGAATATCCGGGTAAACATATGGAGATAGATTCATACTTATGTCACCATGTAAGATGCCCCGATGGCAAGGCCTCATCTCTACGAACTAATTTGAACATCAGCTCATGATGAAATCCATTGGCCGCCCAGATCATCCCACGAAGTACTTCTTAGTACGCCTGGAGGCAGAAACCGCCTACGGAAATTTACAGATCTTGGCTCACCTTCGCCTTCACCAACGAAACGATCAACGTTGAGCGCCGATATGAATGAGACTACAAACTCGGATATAGAGAACCTTGATGATGATGATGAGGAGGAGGAGATTTTACAGCTCCAATTGCAGGAGATTCAAGCACGACTTCGACTGAAGAAACTCCGTAAAAAAAATACGCTGAGCTCTAACCCGGATCCTAAAAACTTAGTGTCAGAGTCAGTCTCACAGCAAAAGAAGCTTAGGCCGAACATTTCAGGTTCTTCTCAATATTTTGGATTACAGGAGCACAAGTCGAAGGTCTTAACGTCACAGGCACCTGTAGATGTCCCTGTGTCGCCCATACGGCGAAGAGTGAAATCTCCAGACTCTCAGAGATCTCCTGGTAGAGTGCGACTTGGAATCGACAAAGGATTAAAGGGCAGCGATGTTTCTTTGAAGAGGGTACCAAGTTTTAGAAATCAAGGTACAGCTTCGAACAGTACATCTACAGGATCTTTCTTGAGAAGATGTGAGGTTCAGAGTAGCGAGGATCCTTCAATTTCGAGTATTTCAAAGCCAAAATCATTCAGTGAAAGATTAGCTGCCGTAAGAAATCAAGATATAGAGTCTCAGCGTAGAGAGTCTCGTCTCAAAAAATCTAGAAGTACAGCTTTTGAAATTGATCGAAATCAAATGCAAACTTTTAAAGAAAATGCTATCGAATTCTCAGATTTACCTCGCCAAGCCCCAGAATTTAGCAGAGATGAAGTTTTAACTTCACTTCACAAGTCTAATGGGGTTTCGTCGCGAAATAAAACATTTTCTGATTCGTTCTCAGCTGTAGGAACGTCCCGAATGCCTCCCAAGTCCCTCGAGTATCCATCAAATGTAGCTCATCGTAAGGCTAAAGTTTCTCCCCCACTCCAGCCATCTGAAAAAAAGACTACGGAATCAGAAGTATCACAATTTGAGCCCTACTCGTCACAGCATCTTACTAAAAGAATCATACCACATCAACGTTTAACTCGCGCGCTAGCAGGTAAGAAAGCTTATCATATACCTGATCTACTTCGTGAAGTCAAGCCACCAGAATTTTCAGCTCCTGATGTTGAAGAAGATCTGGTTGTCTTGGGCATTATTGCCTCTAAATCCGACCCCAAATTGCACCAACAAACATCAAAGAATCAAAATCGACGAAAGTTCATGGTTATGACTCTCACAGATCTTAAATGGGAGTTGGATTTATTTTTATTTGACTCGGCATTCGAAAAATTCTGGAAAATGACTCCAGGGACAATTATAGCTATTTTGAACCCACTCTTCATGCCACCACCGAAAGGGAAAATTGAAACGAACAAATTTAGTCTGACTCTCAACTCTGATGCCGACACAGTCTTAGAAATAGGCACTGCGCGAGACCTTGGTTTTTGTAAATCCGTCAAGCGTGATGGAAAATTGTGCAATTCATGGATTGACAAACGTCACACAGAATTCTGTGACTTTCACGTTAATGCGAGTCTCAAAAAAACACACGCCGCCCGCATGGAAGTAAACACCATGACGTTCGGCAAGTCTAAGTACGCGACCGGTTGGCGGAAAGATTCCCACGACCATGCGGCAAGCTTTCCAAGCTATGGACCCGCGACCAAAGATCCCGCAACTCGCTATGATCGGGAGAGCCACTCACACATTTTCATCGGCCGGCGTAACGCAGCTAATCTACTCGATGATGTTGATTTCGATCCGGATCATTTCCATCGCGGGAGCAGCAAGGAGGAGCGAATCACGCGCCGCTTGCTCTCGCAGGAACGCGAGCGAAAGTTAGAACACAAATTAGCGACGCTCGGCAGCGGACTTGCATCAGATTATGCGCGTATCAGACTGGCTAGCTCGAATGTTACAAGGCTACTGAGTGCGCCTATAGCTGCGGAGAAGACGCCCAGCAATGCCGTCAAGCTTGGTCTGCGTGATAAAAGCATCAAAGATGTCGCTCTGAGCCCCATCAAAAGAAAAAGAACAGATACCCTGTCGGGCGCCTCATCTCGAGGATGGGGTATGTATCCGCTCAAGGACCTGACGGGAGACGACCTCGGCCTAGCACCAGCGAAGAAAAAAACTAGATTTGTGACAGAAAAAGGAATAAGAGAGGCTGGGCGAGAAAGCTTGAATACTGAAATGATGGAGGCAGTCACATTTGATGATTCCGATGATGATTTAGATATTGTACGAGGGTAATTAATTTTTTATCATCTGGAGTCTGGGACAAAGAAGCTATGGATGAATCACGGAAAGTTGGCTGGAAGCATGTCCTTGCAGTAATGAAAATCCTCGATTAATTTCATGTCATTTCATTAACCCTAAACAACGACTCTAGAAGGAAAATGTAAGTGTGAATCTCTTACAAATATATGAGTGAAAGAGAGTGTATTATCTCCCATTGTACATATTTACAAGCTATTGGGTGGCTACTTCAATTCTTAAATATTCTGTCAATACTGGTAACTTGCAGTTTTGAATGCTCTTGATTGCTCTAAGACTTGCGAGTTCGCTAGACAGCTTTGCTCATCTGACTTGAACTAGGTGGTTCATTACCTTCCCTCAAAGTTGGGATATTTGTTTGTCCTATCGAGTCAGACTCTATCTGCCTGATTAGATTATGAGACGGAACGCAGAGTCTATCGGCACAAGGATCAATAGACCAAATAGTGAAAGATATAGAAACTCCCAAAGATTTATCACCTTGTGCTGTAGCATCATCTTGAGTAGAAGGTGAGGTTAATAGTGATTTTCCTGGGGCTCTTCTGACCGGTCCGCGTGCTCTGCCTTTACGAGGATCTATAAGAGGTGCTCTTTCGTTTTCAGTCTCAGAGACTTCTGGTGGGGTCTCCTTTTTCGGAGCCTGAGGACCCAGTTGTAGACGCTTACTTAAATCTGACATGAATCCAGCTTGAAATGCAGCTATCTTATTTCCGGCCGGTCGTGAGGGCACAAGGGGTTTTGTTTTGGCTGTTCCAACCGAGCCTGAAGTTACCGGAGATGAGGAAGTCTCTGAGGGCTCGCGGGAAATGTTTTTTGATGGGCGGACAGGGATTTGAGGCTTTGGTTTTGCTGTTGAAATTATAGCAGCATCTTCTGTGACAAGATTTGGTGAAGTCAGAGGCTGTTTTGGCTCAAAAATTCCCGAATGCTCGTTCGAATTCAATGAATTTGATGTGACTGGTCGAGCGGGTATCGAGGGCCTGATAATCGGGGAAGCTCTGACGACGCCGTCATGACATCCATCTTTACCTAATAGCTCACTTCGGACTTCAATATTTTCTTCATTTATAATTCTTGATAATTCTGATCCTTCTGCTGTGTTTCCAGCTTCTTTATCGACTTGTGGTCCTGCGACAGTAGTTTGAAGGAGTAAACTATCAGGGGCATCTTCCCAAATATCTCGACTAGGGAAACGAGAATTTAATACCTTAGTTTTGACGACAGGAATGAAGTTTTCGTGCTTTGTCAATCTATTTTTTTTAGTCTTGCTCTGATAGTCTATTTCTGAGCCCGTTAGCTCCTTCTCGGCCAGCTCTTCGTGCCTTCGAGCAAAAGCTTGGGCAGGCGTTTCTGTATTTAATTCTATTCTATTTTCTTCTTTTTCTTCTTCAGGCAATTGAGGTGTCGAAACGGTAGCCGTATATTGTAAGCTATTAGGTGTGTCTTCCCAGACATCTCTGCTTGGA
Organism: Podosphaera leucotricha; assembly: GCA_013170925.1. Classification (NCBI taxonomy): domain Eukaryota; kingdom Fungi; phylum Ascomycota; class Leotiomycetes; order Helotiales; family Erysiphaceae; genus Podosphaera; species Podosphaera leucotricha. The sequence continues at coordinate 8,168 of JAATOF010006850.1, forward strand.
AATTTTCGATTCTTACTTTCTAAACGCTTTTCTTTTATCGAATCTAGATTTTTATTTTCTTCGGAGTGTGTTTTTTCTTCCTCAGGAAACAGCGGTTCATACTCAATAACATCTTCTAGAGGAGTGCCGGAAAACGTAGGGGGTGTTGAAGAAGCTTTTGTGCCGCCTAAACTATTTGGATCTTCATCTTTTTGGAAGCTATATGGGTTATCATCGATACTGAATGTATTCTCATTCAATGGTGATACAGCTGGCTCAAGTTCCCTGCCATAAGGCTCTTTAGCAACTTCATCAGAGGCTAGAATTGGGGCCCCATATCCATGGTCATCGCTTGCTAGTTCTTGGTCGACACTGGAGCCAAAAGCTTCTTTCGAAGCACCGTGGGTAGAGTTGTGGCGAATATTTATACCATGTTTTGGAGGATTATCGACGTGAATAATATTTTCGGATTTCACGTCATCAGAATTAGGTTGAGGCTGGTCAGAAGTAGTTTGTTTAGCACTTGATTCAATTTTCATATCCAAGTCAGATGGAGCTTCAGATAGATCCGAGCTCATCACATGATAATTTCGTGGAGGACAAGGAGATGACATCCTTGATGCATACTCCTCAGATGCTCTAAATCCGATTTGTTCACTTGGTGCTCCCAAATTTTCCGATGAAACACCTATAATATGTTAAAATATTTTTTCAATGATTTGATAATCAGATATGATTAAGCTTACCAACCCCTGTTCCATGGCTGGCAGTCTCACGAACAATTTTGTTCAAGTCATCACTGCTAAGAGCCCACTCTGGTTTGACATCTCCGTAGGATCCAAGCTCTTTTTTGAAAAGCTCAGGATGTTTTTTATAGTAAGCTTTATCGAAACGGTCTTGAGGGATCATCCCATGTCCATAACGACCACTAAAATTTACTATTAGCTTCAAGTTTTTTAGTTTAAAAATTTAGAGTAATTCTAAGCCAAATGACATTTAATTAGACTACTTACTATGTGTCGGGAGGAATATCATGATCACGCCCGCTCGGTTTTCTTCCATGATGTCTAGATTTAATTCCATCATTTTTAGCGCCGGTTCCAACTGCTGAAGTTGCAGAAGAAAGGGCTGGGGAAGGAGCTTGGACATCTCCAGCGTTAGGATACATTGGTACAGTTTGACCGATTTGAGGTATTCCATGTTCGCTACTGATACTAGATGGACAAATTTCTGAGCTTGCAGAGTAAACTGATCTCGGGGTAGAATCGTAGTGGTCGTTAGTCTGTCCCAAGCCATAAGCGGCAGCTTGGCCTGAGTTTGTGCGAGTAACAGCCAAAAAGCTATCCCTTGCATTTAAATCAGAAAGAGATGGCTTAGGAGCGTAAAGCTTGAGATCTTTATCAATGTTACGAACTTGTGGTGGTGATTTACTAAGGTCTTCCTCTTTCTTTTGGTAAGCATCAGCATATTCAATTCCCTCTTGACCAAGTGACGGCAGATTGACTGAAGCTGGTCGAGATACATCTACGTCTGAGACGTTGTTGCTTTCACTGTCATACAGAGTATTTAGTCCACTAGAGCCATGATCTGCAGGTGTTACATTGAGTGGAGACTGATCATAACTTTCATGAGGAGATACTGAGCGTTCAGGTTTTCTCACAGGGCGCGGTGGTATTTTAGGAACTTCAAGCGCAGAAGAAACAGAAGACGATTTATTTTTATCCAATGTACTAGCTTTAGTAGGCCTTGGAGGGACTCGAGGCAGTGATGTCGACATTGTAAATTTGTAATTTCAAAATATAACAAACTATCACTGAAAAATATCAGCCCTCTGAATACTCTTTACTAGGTATTTGTGGGATGAGACTGTATTCTTTAAAGATAGTTACTCGGGAGAACTTGCCCCAAACATGAGGCGAGATGACCGAGAAAAACAGAAACTATTTTAATCTTTTACTTACATAGTTGGTCATCAAATTTGAAACTAAATTTTCGACTAGATCTTCAGAATACCTATCTGTGGTCGAGGATCTCAAAGTCTTATCAAAGTCTCGATACTGCGCTTTGACTCGGTGTTGGAGAAGTGGGTGTCATGTCCGGCTTGCACATGAATGTTTCGGAAGAAACAAATTCTATAAATAGATATGTATAAATGTACATGTATAGTATAGATAGATATACGCTACGGGTAAAATAATTTAGTTCATGTAATTAGATTTTACAGATTCACCAAAATGAGGTCAGGGCTAAGGGAGGGGATTTAATAAAGCTGTGATTTATTTATAGATATACTAAAACTATTACAAGAGTTTTTAGAACATTAACCCACCAAGTGACAGAATCATTTTTCGAAGTCATCTCCCAAAAAAATTCATTTGTAGCTTCCACAACTTAATTCTTTTTTCTACTTGAAAACCCCGAGTCAATCGTTTTGATCTCTTTCTTATTCTTATATAGGGAATTACATTTGTTAAGATGGTTTTGGTTGAAATTGTGTCCCTCAGAAACTGCGAAGTTTTCTGGTCGAAATTGCAGTTTTTTCTTTCAAAAGAAATAGAAATTCCCTTTCCCATCTAAATTTAAGACTAGCGAACGTCTCATGTATTCATAAGTAATTACTTGTCTTTTTTTCTTGAGTATCGTGGAATGTTTGCAGCTACGAGTCTAGACTTTGACTAACCCTCCTTGGTCAGCGCTTTACCTGATTAAGAATCAACACATGTGACTTTCTTGTTTGGCTCTATACTAAGTCCGAAAATGCTAAATTTAGAGGCTGCCGAAATCAATCTCTTCTCCTTCATATATCTGGGATAGCCAAGAATAATCGCAGTCCTTCCCCTCAGGATCCCCGTTCATCTGTGCGGATTTCGGTAGGCTTCGTCTCATTTGTTCGAATTGGTGCTACATGTACTGGGTAACCGCTATCCTTCCAAATATCAATTACTTCTCAGGAACAGCATTCTTCGGGAAACAATAGCGACTGTTTTTAGAATTATGATGACTGCAAACAGATACGATAACATTTATTAATTTAGAATACCTGTATAAATAGCACCTCTGTTTCTCGAGTGGGAGTAATTAACACCTCCAGAACGTTATAAGTTTACAGACATTCTTTTCCTTCTCTTCTTTTCTTGAACTTCAAAGTGAACATTCAAATGATAAGTGTTTACCCAGCTTACAATCTGACATCTTCCCTGAATTTCTAACATCATCACCATCTCCAGCACCCTTTAGAGTAAGGCGAAGAGCTCTGTTGATCACAATTACCTGCCGAGTGGTGATAATCACTCATGATACGCTGTTAGAATAAGTGGTCAAGTGCTGATTGAGACTTCTAGAGGCAGTAGGGTAGGTTTAACTCCTGCTTATGGTGGATATGACTGCGACTGCTCGCCAAAATGAGTATGAGAGGAATGGCCAAGGGTTTTCCCTTGGGCTTTCCCTGTTGGATGAGTGACTTCAATCTCGCCCAACCTTCGTCCATTCGTCGTGTCAGATAGTCCGTGTGCTAGAATATGTGCGTAGCAAAAATACGCACGGGCCTGACACGATCAAAATATTGTTAGCTGGTACATGTTAGAAAGAGGGATAATCTTCCAGATAGATTTTTTATGATTGGATTCAGAAGAAGTAATTGAATAATGTTTCCCACTCTGTATACTCGTGAGATATTCTCTTCGCTTCAGATCAAGCGATAAACTCCTGAAATTCCCTCAGTCCGTGGCCTTTGAGTCACAGTGATTACGTTCCTACCTGTTATAGGCTGTAGCCTTTATATGGGTCTGGATTTATCCGGCCCCGATTATGAAGAAACACGCTAAATATCACCAGGGTAACGCGCTGGAAGGATACAAAATATGTCTATCGTACTTGGTTTACTCTTTCTTCCTTAGATAAAATATAAATTCATTTTGGACACACTTGGATGGTTTGAAATAGACGTTCCGTTCCTTTGATAACGGGCGTCGTGAATTAGGCTGATAAGATGAAGGCAAATATCGAAAGGTCGACCTAGCTTCTCATCATTTAAATGTTGTTGAATTGCCCATTCCATGGCAACCTCTTTGGCGGCTTCTTCGTATGGACAGGTGTCAATTCGATGGTCCTCAGATAAACACTGAAAACAACGACCGCCTCGGGCGTGACCTTTTGGGGAGCGAGATCTATCATTTTCTTCGCTAGGTTCATAGCTAGGCTTTTTGAGTGGTTGTCGACGCTGACTATTAGCACGGGAGTTAGGTCATCTGCCTTTGGCTGCAAAGGCTTCTTCGTCGGAGTTCTAAAGCGAAGGAGTCCGTTCCCAAAGTTATTGTAAGATCTCGAGCTTTTCGTCAAGGTCAAGAAACCTTTGAGCATCGACGCCATCTTTCGTAGCTCTCCACTCAGGTTCTTGCAGGCTATCTAGCAGGTATCCAAAAAGGTTTTCATCGTTCAGTGATTCTTTCTTTTCGGGATTTCTGATTAGCAATCTACTACGAAGTGTGAGAGGTTAGCCGAAGTTGTGTAGACACAGAATGACTACCGAAAAAGATCTAAGTTTTCGTTACCTAAACAAGCTACTCTAAGGGATAATACTACATTAAATACAATTACTGTTCAAC
>JAATOF010006868.1:0-11190 GCA_013170925.1 Podosphaera leucotricha
GATAATCTCTTCATGTATACAATAATTATCTACATCTATTTTACCTACAATCTTGATATCTATATACTTCTCCATATATTTATCTTACTTCTCGTCCCTAACTCTTTGTATTACTTGACAACAATGATATGGGTACATGTAATTACAGCATGTTGTTATGAATTTGTTGGGTATAACGTCAAATCAGGCAAAAACTTCAGCGCGCACATATCATAGAGAGGAAAAAAAGGACGTGCATGTCCTTGAAAAAATCTGAGAGCCAAAAAAATAGCCAAGCTCTCAAGATGTGATTCAATATATCTTAAGTGTATCAAAGTAAGCATTAACCATCCTTCCACTTCTGAAATTGCGCGCCAAAACTCATCCTGTTCTGTCTCTTCATTTCATGATTTTGAAAAATATATCTCTCGTGGCTACGGTAACTATCCGACGAAAGTATTGTATTCAGTGAAACTAGTGGCACCATGCTTGGGCGTCCATGTGCACACTGGAAAGGAAACACACAACCTGCCAGTTGTCGTATGAGAAACTCACTGGTTTCAAGACTTAATTCATCATTGAACATGATCGCGCTCCGACAAGCTCGAGAATTCAGAAGATCGAGAATCCCAGTGGGACAATCATGAATCCAACTAATCCAGTTACTTGAGTCAGAGCTCGGCAACTTGGAGCCGTTATTCAGGTACCACTCCTGAAGCCTTGGAAGTTCTGCTTTGAGAAGAGAAATTAGAAGTTCGGGTTGCGCCTGACAACGTCTAGCTATAGTTGGAGGGATAGATAATACAGTAATAGTCTTCGGGGCTTGTGATTTATTTATGGCTGCTAAGTCCTCTGGAACTTCGTAAATAATTCCCCAACGAGAGTAGTAGGCCTTGAAATTTAGAAAGAGCCGGGCTTCTTGTGGGGACAATTGGAAGGTGAGTGGTTTATTCAAAAGATGTGTTTTTATCTGAGCTGGAGAAGCCGTCTGCAACGATTGAACAGGTGAACACAAATCTTTCAATAGAGATTCAATGCGAACACGTTCGTCAGCCGCATGCTGATCCACTACTACTAATATGTCCTCTGAATTTTCGCAATTTCTATTCACTGATGTGCGGAGTTTGATGAGTATAAATTTCTTATCAATCTGGGCGATTATTTTTGCGGTTTGGAGTGCATTTTTAGAAATTCGACTATTCAATCCAAAAGAGGTGTTAAAAACTCGATCAATTTCAACTTGTGAGCAATTATGACATCTGCTATGAGGAACATCTGACTTTGACAATCCAATATGATCCGAGAAACGTGGAACCGCTTTTTCGGCTGGAAAATATATTGGATTTTTCCAGGTTTCGAGTATTCGATATATCCATGAAGAGGCTAAATGATCAGGCTTGAATTGAGACGGGATTGAGTGCAGCGAAAGTTTTTGGTTTGACTTGGTAGAAAAGGCCTTCGTCAAATTGATAGCAAGACCAGACCGTTGATTGACAAGTAATTCTTTTTTCGTTGTTGGACACACCCAAGTTGTAATTAGGTTGTTTTCATTTTTTCTTTCTGAAGTTGAGTCATCTATAGGCAAAGTACATTGTTGTCTCATTTCATTTTTATGAATAGACCAGGAAAGACTATCTGAGAAAATTGTGACATATTCAAATGGTTGACTTATGCCTTTTATGCGGGTAAATTTCCCATTGGCTCGGGGCTTTTGACTTGTCGGATTTACTCTACTGATTGTAGCTTTCTCCAGTGACAGGGTAGAGTCTAGTTTGGCAATAGATTTTTCGTCGGTTTTTATTTTTTTATCTAAGTGGCTGGTAGTGGCAGCACCTATTTTGATTTTTGAGGAAAAAAATGGAAGAAATTTAGTCTTCATGTTAACTTGATTTGATATTGGAAGCTTAGTATCTACTCCTAATGGGTCAAAGCTAAGGTTTAATTTATCTATGGTTGATGCGGAAAACGAGTTTGAAGAATCACAATCTTTATCTTGTCTTTTTTGTATCAAAGAATTCAGTGATCCATCTGTTATAGGTTTTCCCTTTGGAAGATTTCTTGGGTAGAGACCATTTAATTTAAGGAATCTCCAGATCATCAACTGCAGTAGCTCCAAGATGCCACTTAAATACTTTTCCGAAATTTGTGTCGTTGATTTGCCAGAAGTAGATGCATTAATTTCCTGAATTTTTATGTAGAATTTAGGCCAAAATTCAGCATCTTTCTTCTTACCCTTTAGATCCTTAACTCTATACTTGAATGATACGTTGCTAATGTCGTTTTTCAAGCGTTTGTCTCCATCATATTTTAAATGATCCAGCTCTCTAGTATTTCCAAAGTCAGACGCGAAAAAAAGTTGATTGATCTCGTCGTAGAGAAAGTCGTTATCTTTTTTGAGCGGTTTAATTCCCAACGATAAAAATTGACAAACTTTTGTCGCGGATGGTAGCAATGAGATCGCTCCACTTATCTTAAAATCCGAATTTGATGCTTCAACAGTAATCCAAGATTTAGCATCTTCGACAGTAATGAGAGATGCTTGACAAAGAATATTACATAGCCCTGGAACTTTTTCCCCGATGATGGACGTAGGTAGCCCAAGTGATAATTTATGACCCGTTGCATTTTCTCTGAGGACTACAACTGTATCTGTCACTCGGGGAAGAAGAAGCTCCACAACTTTATTGACTAGTTCATCCCACTCCATCCAATTGCCACCATATTTCGAATTTATATGACGTTGCTTGACTCGTACAGGCAGATGTTCGAACAGATTGTGAACGGTAACTTTAGTTCCGTGGCTGAACTGGAGATGATGGTGTGATGGGGCTGGAATCAGGCGCGAAGTTATTAGAGAATAGTGAAATATCAAAGTATTGTGTGAGCGAAACAATTTGTGATGTGAAGTTATAGTGAGAGAAGTAGCTATACTTGTTAAGCCTGCGAGAAATTTGCCTCTGCAACCATGAAAAATTGTAGATAGATTCTTCTTCTTCGAGGCATCTTAAAATTCTTCAAGTCAATTGGACATAGAAATAAATTCAAAAGGAAATACCTACGAAATAACTTGCACAAGCCGCCAGCATCATGAAAATCTGAAGGTAGGATTCCTTCTCCGTTATCCTCGACTACACAGGCCCCTCGTTCATAATCAACACTTACATCAATTTTTGTGGCACAGGCATCTAATGAGTTTTTCAGGAGTTCACAAACCACTTGATTCAGGTTGACAATCGTGGAAGATGATTCTATGTGAGAGATTGTGTTTTGAGATAGTTTTTGAATAGACATTTGAATTTATTCTTTACCTGATTTACTGAGAATTGTTAGCCATGTCAACAGTCGTGTTCTCTTTGGAAATGGAGGAGAAAGAACTATGGACCTCACTCAGCCCGGGGAAATCAGGCACGTTCATAGTTGTATTAGAAATATTTTGTATTAGCAGGTATTCTCCTCTTGTCTAGTGGGAAGTAATGAGGGTAAGCTCTGCGGAAGCAAAGATCGTATAGGCCGCATTTGGTTTCATGATTCAAACGAACACAATGAATACATCCCCCATACAAATAGTTGTTGATGATTGATTTCACAGCGCAACGCTCACTCGAGCAAAACCTGCCAACATTCCCCAATATGTGATGATGTCCGATATTGCCTTCTGTTGAAGAATCTCTGAATTCTATTCTTGAGCAAGTGCCAAGTTATGTACTGTCATGACGTATAGAATAATACGAGCTGCGTAGATACTCAAAAGTTCCAACACTTCGCATCGTACCCAAGATAATAGATTTTCAGAACCAGTGATATGTAATTATGATAATTTAATCATTAGTATCAGGTACCGGAGGCTGGCAAAGACGAGGTCTTCTCCTTTAAGCGGGCCCGGCTGTAAACGCTCAATATGTTCCCTGCATATTTGATAGAGCCAAGAAGCATCGCAATTGGATCATGACCGATGTAAACGCTCCCTCTCCCATTGTCGACGCACGCTGAAATTAAAGTCCATCGGACCTCACAAGGCGACTTCTTACTATCCCGCCACCTTTAAACATCAGACTTGTCAACCTAAAGTTCCTGTCAATTACTGCGTCACTCCGACCATCACGATCTTCTACCTTTCTTCGTTTGGCCTACAACTATAGCACCAAGATAATACGAATATCCGACAAAGTGATTAAGTCGGAGATGAAGAAGAACGGGAAGGCGTGGAAATCAGTCCCGACGACTGGCACTGGAAAGCCCGTCTGGAGTTTGCCCTGAGACACACAGAGTCGACTGTCGAGGATTAGAAGAAAGAAGTTTGGCCCGACGAAACAAGATCAGTCAAATTTGCAGCGATGGAGTCAATTACACCAGGTAGAGAGATGAAAAACTTCCCCAAGATCGAAGCAAAATTCAGAAGGTCAAGTCTGTTGGGGGAACGTAATGATTCGGACTTGAATGGCATAGTCTGAGCCCAGTGCCATGCTTTATGTGATGGGAAAGATAGATAGACAACAATACATAAGTATCCTGGACCAAAATTTGATCTACAGCATGGAGGCAACGTGCCTCCTGGGAGACATTTCCCCTGTCGACCAACTAATCTTTCAGCAAGATAACGATTCCAAACTCACCGCGCGGGCTACAGAGGTATTTTTAAAGTCAAGAATATCACCAGCTTGGATTAGCCCGCCCAATCCCCGGATCTTCTTCCAATAGAGCACTTCTATGGTGATATTGAGAAGATCCGAAGAACACCCAATGGGAGTGGGGGAACAATGGGAGCGCATCAAAAACGGATGATCGAAAATACTGGCACATAGCTTCCAGAATCTAATCAAGTCTATGCCGAGACGAATTGAAACTGCCGTGGCTGCAAAGAGTGACAATGCTACATTCTAGAATAGACTACAAATCGAAGTTTCTGTAAACCACCATTTTTGGATAATTTTATCTTAATTGGAGACCTCCAAAAAAAAATTCAATCTTTCTGTACAGTGATCGAGATTCACAGATTAAGTTATTATTAGTACGATTTTACCATCTGTTACCAAAATAAGATACCCAAATCACTATAATAATTAATGATTGAAAATGAATGAAAGAATTTTCCATATTAGAGAATGTGATAAATTAAAATTAAAAAATATTTCAAGGCTGTGGTGGATCAAGTAACTTAACGAAAATCAAGCCAATCACTTAAGCTGACTTCAAAAGATAAGCGAGCCATCACGCGCTTGATAAATGGCGGCCCTTAATCGGCAGCAGAAATGACAAGTTTGGTCAATGATAGAAGAGAACGTAAGGTTTCTTAAGAAAATATTTCGTATGCTTTTAAGCAAGAAGGTTTCAGAGTAGTCTATCAAAAGCTCACCAAAAATCTTGTTTGAACTAAGCATTAGATCACCAACCAAAATGGGACCATTGAAGATTGGAAAAGAGTCATTTAGTCAGATGAGACCAAAATGCATCGGATAATTAGTGATGGCATTAAACATGCCTGGGATGAAGATATTAATGACCTTGGTCGAGTAGCGGTTGAGGAGATGCTCAAATTTAGGGGAGGCAATTTAATGATATGGGGTTTCATGTCCGGGCTTGATGTTGGTGAGATAAACTCTGAACAACTCTTAGGCATTCTAGAGAGTTGTTTCCTGCCAAATTTAGATCAAGTCGCAAGTCAGGCCTGTTTGTTCGTCAGAACATTATCATTCAATAATACTAACCACTCCAAGCATACTTCTGTTATTACGAAAAAAAGGGCTCGCTTCAAGCGTGGTAGCTGCTATAATTTAGCAATATCAATCACCTGATTTGAATCTAATGTATTATCTCTGTGATCTTATAAAACGTCGAGTTGGCGAGTACGAAGAGCCATTAAAACAGATGCATAAATTGTGGGCAATAGACGAAGAAATTTTGCATACCATCGATACGAAGTCATCCTAAATATTTAATTGGGAGTATGCCGTCAAGAGTTGCGGCTGATACCATGGTAAAAGAAGGTTAGAATTATTAGAATTATGCACGCAAGGCTGACCACAAAACAGACAATGTCAAGAGTCGCTCAGAATACGAACTTCTGAATTTTTTATTTTAAAAAAAGCAGCAAATAATTAATTTACAGTCAAAAATTTGTGTTGAGGGTCATGACGTTAAGTTGTAGTCAAAAGCATCGGTATTTGCAAATTATTCGGCCAGTTTTATGAGCCACAAACTGTATGTATTCTTTGATAGTATAAATCAACGGTGTTGCAGAAAAGCAAATAATTACCTCATTAAATAAAATTTCTTGGTTATCATCTTTCTATGTATTTATATTAACAGCCTTTCAGGTTCTGCCGAAATGCTAGCTTTTTTTTCCAGCGCTTCTGCGATCTCTTTTTAACGGGGAGAATAAGGGAGGAGCTTCACCACAACCTTCCGGGAGATTTGATTTTAGGCCTTCTCTAAGTAATCTAGTGGACCTGATACCTAGATTAGAGCTTAGTTCTGGCGCAATTTCATCATCGCCAACAGAAGCCACCTTGGCAACTCTGACAAGCTTTCGCTTCTTTTTAGGGGGTTTTTCTTTAGCAAGCGGTTCCGATCGGATCTCAGTGGTAGTTATTCTATCTGAATTTAGGGTCGAGTCCGCTGGATTTGAGTTAATTAAGTCTTCTGAGCAATCATCTTTATCGATTTCGGCTGCTATTAATTTAATGAGATTTTCTGGTGGCGATATCGCTTTCCTTAATTCGCTTTGAATTTCTCCCTGCTGCTCTGATATTTTAGGCTGAGTAACTTTAGGTTCTGACTTGCCTTTCGTGGCCCTTTTCCGGCCTCTACTTTTGGAAGACGCTACTGGTAGTGAATGATTTTCTAAATCAGAGACCACTTTTTTTTTGGCGTCTAAATCCTTACAATGATCAGCATCGATAGATAACAAGTCTGCTTCTATACTCGCGGTTCGGTTTAGAAAAGGCGTTATGGAAAACAATGATTTCTCACCCACTGAGGCTTGCTCAAATTCACCTCGCTTCTTGTAAGTCCTTGGTCCACGAGTAGCACCTCCCCCAAGGGGACTTGTGGCAGCATAATTCTCTTTTTTCTGGTTATCATCTTTATGGGCATTCTTGGTTTGTGGCAGCTCCCTAGTGGAAACAGAATTTTGCTTTACAAGCTTTTTCTGAGTCTGGTTGAGCTCCAACTCACAAGATTTTAACTGGTCTTTCGTAGATACTAGGTTTTCCCATAGTTCTTCTACTTTTTTTTCGAGCGTAGAGCGGCGGGTTTCAGAGAGTTTAAGATCTTGCGAGACATCTTCGAGTGACTTTTCTGCATTTTCTTTTTCCCTTAAAATTCCTTGTCGTAAATCATTTACTCTATGATGTGCTTCACTTTGGGCTTCTTTTACTAGTTTTTCTCGCTGTTGTTTTTCGTGTGTGAGTTCCTTCTGCAAATTCTCTAACTGGGCCTGGTAATTTGATTCTATTTCTCTCTTAATTTCTATCTCTTCTCGTTTTCCTTTGACCAGCTCAATACGAAGGGCTTCGGACTGACTTTGAAGATTAGCGTACTTTCCGATAATGATCTTTAACACTTGCCTCGCAGCTTTCCTCTCAGACTCAAGTTCTACTTTTAAGGCTCTAACTTGTCGCTCTAGCTCCAACTTTTCAGCTAAGATATTTTGATCCCGGGACACTTGAGATTGTAGATGGTGAACTTCAGGCTTTAGAATGGCTAGCTCTCGGGAGAGGGCCAGCTTTTCCGCCACGAGTCTTGAAGTATCCGCAGTCATAAAATCCAGCGAAGTAAGTTGCGACTATATGTTGGTTATAAAGGCTGTGTGCATTAAATTCAATCTTACCTTCAAACTTTTTATCTCTTCATTTTTATTCTTTAAAACTGCCTTGTGCTCTGTGACTCCATCTCCAACTTCGGATAATCGCTTCCGTAGATCTCTGCACTCTTTTTCTAAATATTCAATACGACTATTTCTTTGCGAAATATTTCGTTGAAAGTCACTATTTTTATTTCTTACGATCATGTGCCGCACTTTTAATCGTCTATATTCTTCTTCTTGTGCTAAAAGATCTTCTTCACGTATGCAAATAGCCCAAGATAAAAAATCTTCACAGTCCATTTTGTGCAGGAGAATGTTGAAGATTGGTTGTAGATTGGCTGACTCGAAAGTTAGGTATCGGTTCGGACGACCGTAAAGATGGATTATTTCCCACTTAAATTCCTCTCCTTAATCGAGCAATTTAAATTTCATACCGGTATATTGATAAATTGATCTGAGAGCTGCTCCTTTATTATCAATAGGAGCGTTGTCTCTAAAACCTGGAGTCATGTGACTATTTTAGTTTCTTAGTTTAACTGTCCCATTCAGAAAGACCAATAAATTGTTAGTAAAAGAATTTGATTTTTTTTAGTTAATTATTTAGGTGAGATAGAACACGACGTGATAGAAATATCAATCATCTGGAGCCGGCATACACGCGTTAAGCTAAGTATAATTATTGCAAAACAACGTTTGATCAGTCATCAATTACTCATCACAGCTCCCCAAGATCTTCCAAAATAACAACGGATACAACTAGGTACAGTGAGACGTCCAGTCGACACATTTATTACGGCTCCCCAGAGTTAACCTCGATATATTATCATCAGATTTCCATACCATGAACAGTTTGAGAACACCTCAAGCAATTTGTTTCGATTGTTAAAGGCCATCATGCTCTTCCTCAAGAAACTTTGGACTGCTGTTTTTCTCCAGAGCTTTGCTTCAGGCAAGCCTTCAGTCGGAGATGATTTCCAACTTTTCTACTCAAAACAATCCCCGTTAAAGCTCGACGATTACAGCTACAGTAAATTGACTGCCGATCCAAGAGACTATTCTGTAGCTATACTCCTCACAGCAATGGATGCTAAATTTGGGTGCCGGCTATGTCATGACTTTGATCCCGAATGGAATTTTCTCTCAAAGGGCTGGACTAAAAGCGACAAACAGGGGGACTCGAGACTGGTATTTGGAACTCTTGATTTTACGCAAGGAAAGAACACATTCCAATCTGTTAATAACTCGCTCCCACCATTACATCTTTAGCTAAAATGATGATAGTTGGGTCTAAGATCTGCTCCTGTTCTCCTCCTTTTCCGCCCGACCGACGGAACTTACGCTGTCTCCGACGCTTCACCTGTTAGACTTGAATTCACAAGCGGGTATGCATACCGTGGATTATTTTAACCTTAGGTTGGGCTGCTAACGATGCGATAGTCCTCTCAAAGCCGAGCAGGTCTACTCATGGATCGCACGGCACTTTCCTGATAGACCACTTCCCTCAATTCATAGACCTTTCAATTGGTACCGTTTGGGATCATTTATGTCTACTTTGATTGGAATAATTATCTTTACCCGGATAATGTGGCCCTATCTTTTACCCATCATTCAAAGTCGAAACGTTTGGGCTGCAATTAGCTTGATTTGTATCCTTTTATTCACTAGTGGACACATGTTCAATCACATTCGTAAAGTGCCGTATGTCATGGGCAATGGGAAGGGTGGCATAAGTTATTTCGCCGGAGGCTTCTCAAACCAGCTGGGCATGGAAACTCAGGTCATAGCTGTAATTTGTGAGTTTGACCAACTTTTTTATATAAAATGCTGATTAAATTAATTAAATAGACGGTACGTTATCAGTTGCTACAATCGCACTTGCACTCAAGATACCGAGAATATCCGATCCAACAATGCAACAAATTGCAATCCTAGCTTGGGGAGCAATAATATATTTTTTATACTCCTTTCTTCTCAGTATATTTCGTATCAAGAATGGTGCATATCCGTTTTGGTATCCTCCTTTTGTATAGAGTAACATTTAAAGCAATCAAATTTACTAAGATGCGACTACTAAAACAAGTTTGGTATTCAGTTATCAATCATGTATTTCCTGTTCTTCAAAGATTACGTAAATTGTACAGACTCTATAAAGCACAAGGTATCAGAAAGAGTCATGAAATGTGGAAATTCTACTGCCAAGTTGAGGCTGGTTCTATGTGAAGATATCTATACGGTCTAAAATGATGATCGTAGTTTCCCTATCTAGTCGCCGACTTCAACAGCTTGTAGCGACCACAAAACACGTTCCTCAAATTTATGGGTCACCAATCTGTTCGTAACAAAAGTTGTGGCCAGGAGAATCTGATTAAACCATCTGGACAAATCTTTTTTTTTTTATATCATTTTTGTGTACGTAGACTATAGGCTATTAGGCTATGACACTAATTACCACTCCAAGTTAACGCCTTGCGACATGTAACCGAATACCCACTAGAGGGAAAAGTGGAAAAACCTCCTAACTATCTGAGTACATGTATGCCCTTTGGTCACTCTACGAATACGGCGACACCGCGCGAAATGTGACTTGTGGGTCTTTCTAAATTCAAACCGGAACGTGTGTTCTGGATACCCAGACTCTACTTGGAAGATCGGTCCGGACGATGCACCACCACACCATCCGTCCTAGATCTTAACTCGTGACTTGCGCCGTCATGTTCATTATGGGCGAGGTCTTGTAAGTCCTGTCAAAGATCATGACATCTAGTTGACTAGTCATACACTCGTTTGTATATATTAGGGCACACACGTTACATGTTCGAACAATTAATTTTCACTTACTTACATTTCCCCATTTTTACTTCTCTATACTTTGTAGCTTTCCAACAAGACCGAAGACCCCCTTGCAAGGAACATCAAACTTTCGATATTTAAAAAATTGGCAAAACAATTATTTGATTACAGCATTCTATGCATAATCGCAAGCGCATTACGACCATTGTCCTTAAAAAGTCATACGACATAGTGGTGTCGAAATATTAAGGAGGGAAGTTGTCCTTGTTCTGGAGAGCTTAATTTTGGGAGGACCAGGAACCTTTGCATCAGCACCTAACGCTAGCAATCTCCGATCACTTCAAAATTCAAGAAAAAAAAAGCTAGAAATACATGCAGCATTGAGAATTATACAAATTTACAGAATTTACGAAGAATAATTTGAAGAGATATTGTGGCTTCAAGTTGAGAAGTTCTAGGTACAAATCTTTTCTGCGCTCCAGGTCTTTCTGGGCCACCATTTAGCGAGAAAAATTGTTTTCTTCCACACAATCATTCTTTGAAATTTATTGAAAACCACAAGGAGCCACCCCTATCACGTGATCCCCAATCAGGGAAAAAAAAAAGAAAAAAAAAAA
>JAATOF010006892.1:0-11646 GCA_013170925.1 Podosphaera leucotricha
CTTTGAGCTCCAGTTATTATTAAAGCTAATAGGGACATACCCCTGAAGCGAGAGTTATCTCCACTGGACAAAACCTCCCCTGGAGGAATAATATGACACGAATGACGCTGGTACGATACATGGAGCGATGACTCAACTTGATATGAGGGGCACTCATGCCCGAATATCATTCGAAGACATAACTCGAAGTTAGGCGCCTTATGGCCCTTTCAACCCTCAACCGTGTATGTCTGTCGCAGGAACGTATTTCAGCCACCCACGACTATCCAGCGTGCCTTCACCATCGTCACATACATGACTAGGCGAGAAATGTGGAAAGGGTCTTGCCGGATTCGAACCAGCTTTCTCCTGTCTCAAGTGGGGGCATATGCCTTGGCTACCTAGGCTCTACTTGGGAGAACGGCCCGGACGGTGTACCACACCACCATCTGACCCGGCTATGGGATCATCATATCGATCTTCAACCAGGAAAACAGCTACCTGCATCGAGGCCTTACTCTATGAATCATCGTGAACTTATGGCTCTTCGCCAGTATCTGGACACAGAAATTTCAGAGGAGTTTATCCGGGTCTCTCGCTCCCCGGCAGCAGCGCCAGTACTTTTCGTAGAGAAACTTAACGGAGATCTTCGGTTTTCTATCGATTACTGCGGCTTGAACGCCATTTCAATTAAAATCGCTATTCTCTTTTTTAATATCAGAAACACGCAGCCAATCACCCAAAGCTAGATACTGCACCAAGCTTGACATAATATCCGCGTTCAACAAGCTCCCGACCAGAGATAGAGATGGTGGGAAGCTACATTTACGTGGCAATACGGCTTTGCACTGTAAGGGAATAGTTAAGCCAACTAACTTTTACTAGACTATCTATGTTTTAATCACGCGCAGTGTGGATCTTCGTAGTCTAATTTGGTGGCACAAGCACAAACATCGAGCTCAGCAATTGGTCTCATAAAAGGAGCCGAAGTCTTCGATGAAGAAGTGCATGGCGTCACGGCAGCACTACTAGCTATCAACACAGGCATAAATAGCCAGAACGCCTCAACAAAAAACATAATGCTGGATAATTCCGAAGCGGTATTAACTCTGTGGATAGGGAAGTCTTTTTTATCTCTCTAGCAGACTCCTAGATTTCGAAGCGCAACAAAATTACTACAGCCTTAGCACAGGTAGAGTGGAAGCTGGGAATTGAAAATCGCACGAGTAGCGCTAAACCAAGTCACAGGCCCCGTTGTTATAGTACCCTTATCCTTGGCCTCATCTGGACGGAATGCTCAAGCGTTGATACGAGTACTATACATAGATTGGTGGTCTTCCGCTCGCCCTGAAAAATATGAAGGTCTCAGAAACTACGATGCACCGTAAAAAGCCATGCGAGCTCGTCCTTTGGTGGGCGATCTAATCCTCTTAGTTGAGGACATTTGGCATGACATCTTGCCAAATATTCCATCATTGAAATTCCACAGCAAGTTTGAGGTATGACAACCATCGAGTCTCCCGAGAACGGCAAATAAATGCTACCAACTTATCCTCTTCTTCCGATGTAAGTACTGGCGTTCGACCAGTGCTTCTCGGGAAGATATGACTTGACTATAATTTACCTCTCGTCTGGTGAAATGAAATACTAAGATCTTAGATTTCTCTGATGGAGTGTCTGACTCGATGGTGCGCAAAACTCTGATTTCAATCGGGTTATAATTGTGATCAATATCTAGAATACTGATCTCTGTTGAGTTTGGTTGACGGTCTCTTTAAGGAATCACGGAGAAATTCATTTTACGGAGCAGTTTTAGTGATAGCATAGGCCTGACAACCATTAGACTTACATAAATAACTAAAAATTAATAAGAGAGCTTTATCTATATGTATTGATCTACATGAAAGATAAATCTTTTTCTTACACTTAACGCCTACATTATTTAAAGAGAAAAATAATAGTGGTGAGGCTACGATAAAAACGACTCAACACCAAAAATAGACCCACACTCCAGCAAATTATTCGAAAAATAAAACTCGAGTGCAGAAAACGAAATTTCTCATTCCAGTCGTAGGGTTTCTTGTTGTGGATTAGCTAGGGTTTGGCCATTCTTGAAACGCGGCGATTTTTCCCCATCTCTTTATGCTCCTTAACAGACGCTTCTCCACTGCAATTCCAAGACCACTCTTCTCTATCTCTTTCTTTGGGTAAAAATTCACAGTTATTTTCTTCTCTACCTCGTTGCCTAATCTTCCGGCAGGACTTTTCTATAGTTTTTTTGGACTGGTAACTTGCGATTGAACCTGGCGTGCTGCACTCTTCTATTCTTTAAAAAGATCTCCAACGGTAAAATGGAGGTGTCATGTTCCAGCACTCTCATGCTGGTAGACTTGTATTACCCTGTGATGTGATGGTTAGTTAGCATTTTGTCCGGATTGATCTCAGAGGTTTTAGTATCTTTTCAAGGATTTTGTCCTTTGCTTTGGCCATAGCCCATATCCAGGACCCAACCCTAGGTTGTCGAGTATAGGAAATATAGCCTTCCAGGACGCACGCATATTGACATCATCTACGTCTGTGACCGCTATTAAGTCGACGTATAGGATTTGATTTAATTTGAGGCTTGCAAAATTATGATCCAATCCAAGCAAATGAGATCCAGATGGAGAGTATTTGATTCAATTTATTAAAATAGATGCTTAGGGTGCACGCCACGCCTTTTCGAAGTTTATCTTATAGATGCGGATAATAAAGCATCAACTCGCAAAAGGTTGACCTTATGTCTGTTGGGACTGCACCTTCAATTGATTACCATTTAGAGCAGTTAAGAGCACCTTTCTGTGAAGATGAGAAAATTAGTCAGTGGTTATCGCTGATATTACATGTACTGTAATCAGTGTTTCACAAAATAAATCGGCGTTAAGCTGTCCTATGATAGGCTGCAGCATGGGGCCTTAGGAACAAGTGGAGAACAACAGCACCCTTGGACATGGGAATGGTAACCAGGGCTATATCAGGGATATAGCTACTACGTAAAAGTCACGATATCGGCATTAAAGTTGATTAGAATTAAGAGTTTAACGGTTCAAAGAAATATACCCCACTACACGTGATTAAATATCGGTAAAGCTATGAATAGAATCCCTCATGAAATGACATAGGAGCTTTGTGCCAAAAGGCGAAAAAAGAGAAACCCTTTAGTTCAACACCTAATTGGGAAAAGATATTTCGAATACCAAGCGATGTCTAGTGATGATCTCATATGTTTATCTAAAGGTACATATACTCATCTCATATGGAACCAAATAACTGATGTCCAGGTAGATGTTGAGGCTTTGAATGTCGAAGACGCTCCTCACCAACATCCTTTAACCATTAATTATGATGCCCCTTCTTCACCCCAACTAAATATCACGGGGATGCTAGCTACGGATATTACTGAGCAATTTACTAATGCTGCTCATCGTATGTACTAATTAAGACCTGAAATATGACAGTTTGCTGATAAAACTCAGAGCTTAACGTTGGCGAGCTCGTCAAAGACCCTGAATTTACACTCTTAGAGTCCGTCGGAGCACTAGAGGTAAGAATATGATACACATAGTTAAAACTTAGTGTTAAACACGCAAGATTATGGACAGGAAAATGGACAGTGGTTTCCTGGAACCTGGCGAAACTCTAGTAGATGACTATGACTTTGGCCAAGAATTACTTCCAGAGGAAGCTATTGGAATCATCGATCAACTACTATGTCATGAGGTGTGGCTATGGAAAATATTTGATCAAAGAATGCATTAGCTAACGATGTAGATGGCATGGCATATGGGTCACCCTCTAGCTCAAACAATTTTCACCAGTTTTCATATTGATAAAATACTATGTGCCTGCCCGCAAAGCATTGATGATACATACTTTGAGTCATATGAAGATTGTTCCTCTGACGAGCCCTTGGTGCAAAAAGCCTTGAGAGCTTGTTGTCTCGGCCTTATCAAAACATGTTATTATATAAACTCTCGCATAAGTGCTGAGCATTATTACGAGGTGTGTTCATTTCCGAAAAATGATTCGGAATATCTAAGACTCATTTCCTAATAGGAAGAGGATTTTGTCACTCATACCTACAATCGGAATCTTTTGGAGAACATAGAATTGCCCGTAATCCTACAATTAATAGAAGAGACCATGAAATTAGTCACTGCTAGTGAGATTGATCCGCATCAAAAAATGGCTTTAGTCGACCGCCTTTGCTTTCGAGCCTTATTTTTAACAGCAGTAGAAAAGGCTGACTCAAGAACTAGCGCCTGCGAATCGACGGCATGGAGAGAAGTTCTAAGTAAATTGCCTAACCTTATTTCAACAGCAGCCTATGGGATATCAGTCCCTTCGGCATTTAGTGAGAAACTACAGAGAAATCTTTCAAGTACAATTCCACCACGACCAATTGTTCAAATCAGCCAAGAAATTGCAGTAGATCACCTTAAACGACTTTGTCTAGACGCATCTGTGGCAGTCCATGTATTCAAATATGTTGATAGTCATAGTCTTCTGGTTTGTCATCCGACTATTTTATTTTTATGGCTGACAAAATATTTTAGAAATTTATTTTGCTCTTTCAAGCCAGGAAACCTCAGACATCAGTTTATGTTCGCTCATTACTGCAACATTATCTTTTTTCGGATATGATGATTTTAGGAAGTATGTCCATTCGGCAGGTTATTGATGATGATTTAGCAACTACCGTCCTTCCAGCTCATGTGCTACTGGATCGATCTAATGATGAAATTGAGATCACTCTTGATCCTAGACATAAAATGGCTGCTCAAATGGAGTATTTTCGGTCTCGCGCGGCAGGCTGTTATCTTGATATATTGCGAACAATCTGCCAAAATCGGTGTAGAATGCGTAGAACACTTTGTCACACTGTTGTTGATTGGCAAGCTCTTCAGCATGATGCAGAAGAACTTGATCGAAATATGCGAGTATTAACTAAGGAAGAACCAATCGTTGAGCCAGATTTTTCAATGGAGCCGATCTGGGAATTTCCTCTTTCTTCTTGGGTATATTATTACAAAATCTGCCAAATGGAATGGATAGTTCAGATTGGGTTTGAATTGGAAACATATCAATCCAACGAATTAGCTGCTATGTATTGGTACCTTCAATATCTTGCAAAAATTCGTAGCCGACACCTTGAGCGTATCAGAAGATTTGTAACACGGAGCCTTGATGCTGCTCAAAAAACCTCTACAATCACGCTTTTGAAGCAATCTGAATTCTTCAGCTCGCTATCGTTCATCCATTTTGCTAGCTTGGAATCAGCTGCAATATTTAGCTTTGCAGATGCGCTTTCTACTCTTTTCACAGTTCTTGATCGATATTCACTAATTAAGTCACCACCAAGACCATATAGCGATGATAACTTACGATATGAAGTTCGGATGAAGCCATTTATGTCCGTGAATATACCCGAGTTTATTCCTTTTGATAAATTCTCCCGGCTTGTTAAGAAGCCTAGTGAGAGTGCATTGGATTTACTTAATTTCAGTATAAATGCTGCTACAAATGCTAAAAAATCATTTGAGGTTTTGAGTAAACTTTCACCGAAAGAATCTTTTTGCTGTGGATCTCACGAAAGCTGGCTAAAGGATATTAAGGACTGTTTAAAAGCATGTATTGCTACCAACATTGCAATTCTAGCTGTTATCAAGGCGGTAAAAGATTCAGAGAGCACAACATCACTCAGAATAAGAGTCGAATTACCCAAAACGGGAACAGGTTATCATGATTGTTGGATTGTGCCATCAATTATACCTGTTTCTTGAAAAACCAAAGGAAAACTCGAAAGGACTCTATACTCATCACTAAACCCTATCAATTTCTCTTAGATTACACAAGTCTAGATGGCACTTAGACGAATAGCCTTACTCTTTAATCTGAGAAATCTGATACTCGTAAGATCAAATTCTGATCTTTATTACATCACTTACTGGACACTAATTTGTAGCTCTCTTAAGGAGGCGCTGCTCAACTTAGAACTCAAAAATAAGAGCTTAAAAGTTCTAGATATGTGTTGAATACACCTTAAATAGTTAATAAGAATAACAAGGATGAGAAAACTGGTATTTCTTTTTCTAGCTATCAACACATTCATGGTATGAAATAAATGAGGTCGAATACGGTAGGGTGATAGTTTTACAATAGTCTATCTCCCAGATTATGGACTAATCGTGATGCAGGTTCGTCTTAAAATAAATTCGCAGAAGTTTGTGGGCAATTTTCAGGTCTCAAGTTCATTTAAGTGTGACTTACCACTTCATGGAAGGGTTCGTTTCTTAAAGTTTAAGGCTGTTCCCTTTCTCTTGAACCTCAAACTCAATATTCCAAGGTTAGAAAAGCAGACTGATCAAGCCTACACGTGATAGCTCGTGCTCTCTAATCTTTGTGGTGATGAATCCTGCTTTATCAATAAGCAATTTAGCAAATCGATTAAACAGTTTCGTTCCTAATGTAGAGCTCAGCTGGTTAACGACAACAAATCATTGGCCGATATAATTAATAAATATGATCACCACTGATAAGGGAAAATAAATCACTGGAAACATTTAATTTAATGAGAAGAGAACAAGCAAACCTGGCAGAATTCTCTATATGATTGTAGGCCATTCGATCACCCATCTGATAATCACAAATGCTTTCTTGATGTCGAACTTACAACATTCAGTAAATGCCTAGGCTAGCACTATAACAAACGAACTTCCGTAACCCAGCTCGACGCGTTTACTCCAGGGATGTTTTTTTGTTGTAAGTCTCACAATGCTGATGTAAAAGAAATCTATCTGTTCTAAAACTCAACTTATATTCTTGTAATGCTCTTACAAATCTGAAATGGAACAGATAAAACGACGTTATGAGAAGGCGCAGAATATAAATCTCCTAAAATCTCTCTCTATCGAATAGCAACAAAGCTCCTGCTGGCCTCAAGACCTCGTAAATTTTTCAAATCATCTATGGGCAACGGGTAGACAACGATGTTTTTCGAGAATACCATATGTTAGGTCCATTATTATCACAAATCTTCGAATCCTGATTTGGTTTCTCCATAAATAGGACTTACTCCTAGGCTAGCCAATGCCAGTATCTAGCTTCTATTGAGCAATTGAGTATTGGAGCTAGTGATGCTAAAGTGCTACTTTATTATCTATATGAAGAGGCTAGTAACAATAAGCTATACATCTTTACAGGCATTATCTTTATATAGTTCGTGACAAAAGTGTTCAAATGTTTGCAAAAATAATCATGCATCGTATTTTTCTCCCCACACATTTAAAATAATTCAATAGTGTCAAAATAAATTTTTTAGATAAATGAAAATCCTATCAAACTATGGTAATGTGACGGAAGCCAAGTTGGTATGAATTGAATAGATTTAGTAAATTAATCTAAAGAGAAAAAGTTTATGCTACATATGTCTAATACTTATGTGACCTTTAGTAGCACGATTTATGTCTCTCTCGAAGTTATCTTTGACATTTAATAATGTTAAAGCTATCAGTCCAAGTCATTGTTTGCCATCTGATAGTGTTGGGCCATGTATAGATCTATGGTGGCGCTTAATCCCCCTCGGATCTCTCTTCCCCGATCGCTTAGGTAATCACCCGCCTAAGCTCAAAACACGGCGGAACCGTAACCGAATATTTCATGATTAGTTTTGGTTGAGTTACAGGGGGCTGGCTAACTAGACGAGTACATCGTCACCAGTTTTCAAAAAACATCAACTATGACATATTCAGTATTTTGTAGGGCCACATTTAGTCTTGGAATCTACTGTAACAAGACAAATCATGCCAGAGATAGGTTTACGACAGACTTTGACTGGGTTTTTTTTCCAAATGTCTAAAATCCGCTTCATCAGCGCAGCACGAGACCTAGGCTCCTCTTGGAACGTAAGAGCCTCTCTATTACATGATTTGATGAGATTTATGTCGGATAACTGTGCAGATCATCGCTTTGATATGAAAAAGTCATCATTAAATTGAAATTGAATTATTTTAGCTCTATTCGAGCTGCTGCTAATAAAGCGTATTCTTGATCAGCGCAGAGCTCATGAATAGTATCAGTTATCCTGAAAATGAGGAATTTCTTCGTCGGGGGAGTGTTTCGGGGGATTATTTTGGGCATCTTCCTCCGCATTTCTGAATCTATGGCGCAAATCGAGTCACTGAATCACCCGGAAAATTATGGAAGTCTGGATATTTCTAGACCCATTGATGTATTTCGGGTAAATGGAATGTCAATTGGCAGGCTGCAAGACTTCTTTTCCCGGTTTGAATTTATGATAGAAGTCTTTAATATGCTCGTAGAGAGTATATGGAACGCCGAACTTAGGGTTTTTTCGAACACAAGAGCTCTAGCCTCGACACCTAGTAATCGAGTGTGTATAAGATAGCCCCAAAATTGAGGATGGGTCTCGACTGACTGCTTCTGCTGAGGGGCGCTAAATTAGATCACCCGTTATTTTGAAGGGCATAATTCAACAAAATAACTACATATAACATCTCTTCCCGTATGCCCTATCATAAATAAGTCGTGGGAAGGTTGGATAGCTGCTGTTCGTGGCGACTCCCATTTTGGTACCCAAAGTACATCTTGCAGCATTAAAGCAACTCTTTTGTTTAGTCTGCATTCTCAAATTTGTACTGAGAGCTTGAGTTTGGCTGACCAGATGATCTAACCTAAGACGACTGATCTATGAGTACTCTTATATTATGAGTTCTCCTCTAAAGCCTCATTCTAAAGTAAATGATATTATCTCGGAAACGTACATTTCATTGCGGGACTGTGGTAGTCCTATCCTCATCATTGATGGGACTGGTATCTGATGATTTGGTAGCGTACAAAGAGTTGAAAACAAATTGTTCAGTAGGTGAGTTAATAAAACAGCACTTTTTGTGAGAAATCAGATATTACCAACTTGTAATGTCTCAGTAATGCGGAACACGACATATGAAACAACCCGGAGTCTTGACGTAAGAGAAAGGGATGTTATAATATGGCATTCGCCTGGGATAGGTTGAGAGCTAAAAATAGATAGCCTCTGTAATATATAGACTGTCCCCAAGAAGATTTCGAAGAGGAACGTAATGATATATCTTTACACATCATCAGAATAGATTAAAGTATATCACCTACCGTCACCAAACATCTTTAATAGAATAACCTTCGAACTTCTCCAATACTTCTCTTAATCCTAAGTTCTGACACTTTTTTTTTAGTGCTCGCCATTTGGAAGATCGAGAAATAATGATACGCTAAGCGTAGAATGGAAGTGATTCAAATGTGGAAAGACTGTAAAGGCGTTGGGAGTAGTAGCATTTAGGGTGGCGTATCCGAACAGAATTAGATCTCAAATTGAAGAAAAAAAAAACACTTTTTTAGTAATTGAATTTGATGTCCTTGTAGCCTTTCGTTGAAAGTATTAGAGGTACGTAGGTCTTGAGCGCGACGGGAAAACAGATCTATCTACTCTGATAAAGAATCTGCACGGAAGATCAATTTAAAGTTGAGCCGTACTAATATTTCTGCTCATTGAATTTGCCGTTTACTGCTGTTGAGATTTCAAAAAGTGACGCAAGTTTTGATGATCCGAAAGAACTGTGAAAGGCTTGTCAACGCTACGGAGCTCATCATCAAAAAAACGCATTGTAGCTATAATTGGTAGAAGCTCTTTATTGTATATATCGAAGTTTACTCCTGCGGGCGTGAGGTTTCTTGAAAAGTACTCAATAGGTCTGAGGCGATTTTTTTCATCGATTTGAGATAAAACTGCACCTATAGCGTAATCAGAGGTGTTGACTTCTAAAATAGTTTCTCTATCGGCGACGCTGCGGCAAGCACCTATTTTTTGTCGTTAAATAGTCTTTTGTGTAGTTTTCTATATCCAACAAGTTTACTTTGAAGTGAGTTTGATTAAAAGCTGCACAAATGCAAAAAAATTGGTATAAACTCCCTACAGAGATTCGCAAACCCTATAAAAGAGCGAATCTCAGGCGCATTTTGCGGCTCTTCCTACTTTTTAATTGCTTCCACCGACAGAGACGACTTCACCAGCTCTTACTATAAGACCCAGGTACTTGACTTCCCCTTGCGAGAAAGCGCGTATTTGTGGTTTAAGCGTAGACTAGATTTTTCCAATTGATGGATAACCTGTTGCACCCTATCAGAGTGATCATTCAATACTACCCTCTGAGTTAATGATGATATTGTCCATTTAGACTGTACGAAATTTGTCCAGTAAATCTTGAAGCATCGCATTTATGTAACGTTAAAAAGTTGTCGGTCTACCATACAGACCAAATGGCATTACCAGCCATTCATATTGTCCATACCTCGTAGGAAACGCCGTTTTCCATTCATCATCAGGTAATACGCAAGCGGTGAAATGTAGTGCAGACATAAAATTTGGTAAATCAGCGGGCTTTACAGAGTTATTGGAGTGTTTTCTTGATAAATGGTAGTGAGTACCTGTCTCGTTTCGTGATGGTACTGAGTCCACGAGAATCAACGCAGAAACAGAGTCCACCGCCTGTTTTTTAGCGAAATAAACTGGAGTATTGACAGGAGAGTTGCTCGCTCGGAATCAACCCTAATTAAGGTAGTCCATAAGTGTCTTCCGGAAAACTAAGGGTTCGTCTCGTAACATCTCATATAATTAGAGGATCTGAAGGAGGATGTTTGATCTTACCTTCACTGTCATGATCGAGATTAATTGCGTGATCCTATCCTGGTCGAGATAATGGTAAAAAGCCGTTTTCGTCATCCAGGAAGTTACTTGCCAAGTGTCGAAGTTGCAAAAGAGTTATTTTGCTATTTCTTCCACAGATTTTGATGCGTTATCTATCCAGGTTATCTAGAGCTTTATCAATATCCCGAATAACAACCGAAAATACCTATAGGGTTGATTTATTTTGTCCGCAGCACTCAATGGCAGCAGGAGGCTCATAGACTTCGAACATGCCGATGGACTGTCTGAACACTCATACAATGGATATAGCACTCTGGTAAGCAGATACTTGCACCCTAACTTCCACCGTGAGTATCCAACCAATGGAAAATCGAGAAAAACCTTAATCTATCCTAGTATGCTGAATCAAATATATTCTGCTTAATTCTATGGCATGGTAGGAGGCTCTACTAGATTCGAGCCAGTGGCCACTCTATCTCAAAAGAGGCTCACCAGGTTGCGAAGCGTCGCTGGCAAGGAGCAGATTAAAAGGAGATAAAAAATCAATGTGATTTTAATATATGAAGGAAAGGTCTTACCGAGATATCTACAACATCAACATCCGGACCTCTCGTTTGATTCGGCACTGACTCTCACCTCCGGAAAACTTTTTCAACAACTTGTCCGAGCCATATAAAAACGGGAGTATATTTTTTGAGAATAATAATCGGGACACTTCCGGCCATCTCAATTACTTGCTCGGTCCTTTTCATGGATCGCACGTACAAGACGAGCAATTTTGGCATGCCTTTTTAAACATCCTGAGTATTGTAATGGGGCCAAGGGTAAGGTCGTAGACCAGGATCTGGCATGTGGATTCTAATTCTCGAATAAAAATCATAATTGAGACTTCATTCCTATGTGTTTAAAGGTTGTGAACCTGATTC
>JAATOF010006903.1:0-11169 GCA_013170925.1 Podosphaera leucotricha
AACTAATAAAGAAAAGAATTCTAAACCGTGTTTTTTAAATCCTACAATTGTTGCACCTAGCACTACGGTAAAGCTAAGAGAAAATGTAAAGATAGTTCAAGATATGACATCTGCCTGGTCTCTCTGGCTCTTCCAGCTCATCCTCTTGCTCAGTTGAAAGCGTATGAGATCACCAGTGCCTTTCCCAGAAGATATACGACCTGTTGGAATAGTGCATTTCTTATTAAAGGAGAAAACTCAGCCCTAATCCGAACAATCCACTTGTAAATACAGAGACTGTCCGGCGGTTATTTTAAATTTGAGCGTAATGTACAAATACGAAGGTAAGAGATTGAATTTGTATCGCTTGATTATGGATTTTTGGTAAAGTGGGTGTCGTAGATTGTGGAATGATAATTTTTTGATAATGGTATTCTGCGCGGTTTTACGATGACTTAACCATGCAACAGGCAAAAAAACTCACGAGAAGTCTAGATTCAGTTCAATGTGAAGACAAGCTGAGAAGTGAATACATTATCATAGAATAAATACGCGCTCGCTTATGAACCACGTGGTTATTACCGTATTAAACGTTGCTCCCAAGGGATGTATCTATGCGGCTAGCATCTCTATAAATGAACAAAGTCCAAGAGATGTGATTTCCAAACTAAATTCAAGATCGCTTTCGTTTATTCCTCGTTCTCAAAACTGTCCCCGGGGACTATACTAATTCCATCATGCCCTTCACCTTCTATTGGCTTGCCTTGTTCATATGTAATCCTTCGCCAGCCAGATGTTTCAGCTGAATCTTTTATCCATTCAGTTGTTGGGAAATAATGATCATTTTTCTTCATTGTTATGACCCAAGGAACGTTATCAAATGTCATAGCTCGAACTCGGAAATCTATTTCGATTAATATTACTAAATTAATTATGGGATAATGTGGTCTTACATGTGTTGTCTGGGATAGGAACAACAACCTTGAGGAAGTCCTCAATGTCTTTTGTAGGCTTGCCATTGACGTGAGTGACAAAATTAGTAGGTGTAAGTCCATATTGATATGCTGGACTTCCTCGAGTTCTAGCGGAGACATAGACTTCGCTATGTAGTTTGCTGATCTGCTGGCGAACAGCATGGTGAGGTCGATGTAAGACAGCACCACAGAAGCTTACGGCTCGATCTGTCTCAAGGTCATCAGCAGAGACAGTTGGTATTTTTAAGGTCATTTCTTCGCAATCTCGAAGAATGACCGCATCGAGATAGTCGTGATCATACATAACATCCAATTCTGAAACACGAGTGATAATCTTGCCATTAAGTGATAGAATGACATCACCTTCAAGTAACGCAGCAACACCATCGCCACGTTCGAAGGTACGTTTCCGAACCATAAATAGCTGATGGCGAGAAAAGTTATCTTCTGCTACTTTTTTAATCCACTCCTCCGATACTCCCATAATACGAGCTTGGCTCATCTGGATTGCATTAAATTCAACACTGAGCATACGCAATCGTGGATTTTCACCGTTCTGTATTTTTCTAATGACTGGGAGGAGGGTTGGAGTAGCAAGCCCTAGATGGTAGTCGGTGTCTTTTCGAGTTGAAGGGGATCGTTCGCCGAGGTATGTCAACCATAGAGCTTGGACAGTTCCGTCTTCCCCGACGAGAACACCACTTCCACATTGACCACTGAGGCTCGTATCGACTGTTATGGCATCGACATTGACAGCGCGATATCTGGGTGCAACAGTATTTGCTGGAATAGCAACTGCAGTTATATCAGTAACAGTAGTTTGGGCAATGACTATCCGCATGTTCTGATTGAAGCCAACAAAATATGTCGAGGCACCCTGAGTTATATGTGTAGTACTTAATTTGGCACTTTGAACAGGAGCATCGACAAGCGACGGATCATACTTAATCACAGCGTAATTCTGGAGAGGATGCATGAAAATAACCTTTCCTTCAACAATAATTGAATCTGCAATAGTAATTGTAATATCACATAGATCGTAAGGAACAATTGCTCTTGATATGACAACTAAGCCCTTTTCAGCGTCAATTACTACACCCATGCCCCACTTGCGATTACGTGGAAACCCATCCAGCTTCATTGGCATATGGCATAGGACTCGAACAAAGCTCCGGACAATTTCAGCAGCCGCTGGATGCTGAGTATTTGATAGCTGGATAAACGAAGCACTGCGAGGAACAGGCGGGAGAGCGGGTAAGGCATCCGCAATATCTGTAAAGTCCCAGAGTCCAGTAGTATCGTTTCTCACAGCAAGTCGCATTTTGCTCGACCAGTGACGATCAATCGTTAAAATACTAGTATTTAGGGTATGTAAATCTCTTAGGTGCTTGTATGTCACAACTACCCTAGCCCGGTCTGGAATTTGCTTCATAACTTCGATAAAAGCATCAAGGTCGGGGGTCTTTTTGTGGTCTACTGTTTGAATTAGCCAACCATTATCCATGTGTTCAAATCTGAATGATCCTGTTGCTTCACACACAAAAACACCTTTACAAGCAACTGCATAAAGGCGAGCTTGTTGGTAAGATAGATTATGGAAACTACCACCAGAAACGGAAACAAATCGATCAGGTGTAATAGCATGTAAGTCTCCCACTTGTACTTCGACCTCTATATCATCTCCACCACGTTGAAGAAGTAACTTCACTGTGCTACCGACACTGGAGTCAAGGATATCGTCGAGGCGTATGAATTGAGTTAGCAGCTCTCCATTGACTTTGATTAATACATCACCTTCTTCGACTTTATGATCTGATGGTCCATCGGGCAAGACTATTTCTGCCACAAGCATGCCAGTTTCTTTTGGAAAGTTCTTTCTTACTGCACTCTCCCAATCAGGTGTCAACCCTAGTCTCCTACATTCATCAAATGGTTTAATAATCCATTGACATTGGATTGTTCCCCGTGAAACTGGTAAGTTTTCTTGTATACATTTAAGGGCTCGTAAAGGTCGATCAAGAGGGAGAAAATAATCAGTTGCCGCTCCATCTGTTCTCCCCCCTGCTTGTAAGGCCACGGCATAACCATCAATATTGACAACGGGACTCCCAGAGCTGCCACCACTAGCTGCAGCAGCAGCTTGAATGTAGTTGGTATTAAAATCGCAATATCCGTCAGCATATTCAGGTGCATTCCTGTCTAATCTACTGATTACCCCAGATAATATACTCAATTTCTCCCCAGCGTCATTTCCAACGACTCTGATTTCTGAACCTACTTTGGCTAAGTCAGGTCTAAGTGCCAAGGCAGTTACTGGCATATACTTGATGGTCTTTGGATCAAATCGCAAGATGCCAAAGTCGTGTACAGGATCACGATAGACAGGATACGCATCGACTTCCTCGTGATTATCGAATATACAATAGCCCCAAAATGGACCTGCACCTACAACATGTCGATTTGTCATGATGTACCTAAAATTCTGAGTAAATACATGCGAGGGGGAAGAGACTTACCCTCTCTCTGCATCTACCACAAACCCTGTGGCCTCGCTCGTAAGAGCTGAATCTGTGTCAAAAGAACATGTTTGGCAGAACCGAATGGAGACCACATTGCGCACGACTTTCTCGATACAAGCCTGCCACTCCGCCGTATCAGCCATCCCTGGAAGAACTCTTGTTTCTTCAATGTCTGAATCGATATCTTCGTCGTAAATGGGTTCTTCAACCTTTGGTCCGTTTGAATTCATTTCAGCCAAGATGTGTTGCTTGTGAGGTCTTTCGTTGACAGATTCTGGATATTGCTTTCTCTTCGTCCTTTGAGGAATGCCGTTCATTTTCTGGGGACTGAGCCTTGAAAAGTATCTCAGGAGAGATGGAAAAGTCAATCTCTCACTCTTTCGATTTCCAAATAGCGATACACGCGAACTAAAATGTGTAATCCCGATTGGCTTGAGTTGAAAATATGAGGTCTTTACTACCAGGCGTATCTGAAGCACCTGTTTCATTAGCACTGGAATCAAACTTAGGGGTCATTGACTGAGAGCAAGTGCTGGAGAGTCAGATTGTTAAGGCTCAATGCTCAGCAGTCGCGTGGTGACAAGTTTTAACAATAGCTCGTCCTAGACATATCATTGCACCAGTTCCTATGGCTAAGTATTGTCATTCTCCACATAAATCGACTTTCGGCTAGTGAGCCATAAAATTAAATACTCAAACATGTAACGTCAGTAGTCGACATTTGAAATGCTGGGTCTCTCGTACCAGGTAGAAGGGTTTTGAGAGGATGGAGTTGGGCTACATCTACCTTTAGTTAGATAGTGAGAAATTGTTACAATTGTAGTGGTATGTACATTTACTTCAGTTTGTGAATAAAATCTACATCTTTTAAAACCATGATGCACACACATGTATATGAATGTATCAACAATGCGGGAGTAATTAAATGAAATAGCTTTCACTTGAGCTAAACCTATGACACTTTGTTTGTGTAGCGTTTGGTGACTTAATCGTAATTTCGTGTAACACCAACATCATAATATCGATACCAGAATATGCTGCTTAGTCCAAACATGTACTATCATAAATCCTAAGTATGATGTAGCGATTTATCTATCATCACTTCACACAACCAAGTAATAAGAGGTAACTTGATGAAATGAATACCTTACCTTCACTGATGTTGGCTTACAGAATACATAGGGCAATGCTGATAAGTTGTTCGTGTGTCTCTCATTAATGAATTAGAACGATGCAGTCAGCTTTATTCATCCCAGCCAAACAAATATTAAATCCTTCGTGCGGTTATGTTTCATATAAAACTTCATAATTTACAATAATATATACATTTACATGGATATGTATATGTAGGTATTGTAACAAGCCGTGATGCTAAACGAACGCACCATCAACTCTTCACTTACACGGTGCAGGCTGTCAACGCTCAGTATGTTAGCTACACATTTGAGATAGCCAAGGAGAGTAGCATCCCATCAGCGTCAGAGGTCCACAACGCTTCTCAGATGGAGCCTTCTCAACAGGTCAATCATTCTATTTACCAGAACTCGAACCCAACCTCAATCAGACTTCTGCCGCTTTTACACCTACCGACTACGCTTGATGAAATCGATACGACAATTGACACTCAAAGATCCCCAGGTATACGCTCCCGATGCTATGGACACCCGACGGAGGATTGAAGTTGAGGGGCATAAATTTGGGAAGGGAAATTACTCGCGTCAATCGAGGAAGATTTCGATTTTTACTGGGAATTTTACAAGAGAGACGGAAAGATAGACAGACTAGATGTTAAGGTGGGATAAGGACTTTGGGGAGAGAACGTTTGAGGGGGCTTTTCAACTTTGGGAAAGCATTGTGTGGGTGCCAAGGTTTTCGGTTCGGATAAGTGCTGCCACCACTTTGTAAACTGGCTACGATTCCTTTCAGAGGCGAAGAATACGACTTAAGTCGTGACCACAACACCCGGCGCGAGTCAGTGTGTTGAAAGGGAATCTCTTTGTTGCATGGACGTTCGCGGCGGAGAAGAAAGGGACGGCGTAGGGCGTTAAACCTATGGCATTTTTGTGTCTTTTTGCTTCTTTTATTAAACAACCACTGGCTAGCAATAGTCAGGAATTTAGGCAGACTAGTATCTTTAGAGGTCAGCCAACCGTATCACGCCTCATGGGTGCAGGGCTTATGTCTGATACGTAATGAATGAATGAATCAATCAATCGTCTTCCTCCAATTTGACAGATAATCGCCAAATGTCATACATTCGTTGAAGGCATTATGAGCTGAGCAGGTTGCCCCCCATGCTGCCCTTCTGCCCTCAGCCTCTTTTGGCAGCTTAAATGAACTGCTATCGCACTTGATTCTTACAATTTACATCCTCCTCCACATTTGTTCTGACTAATATTCAATTATTTTGCATCACGATGACGAAACGTCAGAGATTACGAAATTCTCTAGACACATCAAAACAGCAAGTCAAAGAGCGCAGCCAGTAGCAAAGTCTCACAAAAAACAGGCTCAAATATTTACTTTGTATTCAAAACCATCTCTCTTTGAGATATACTCATTAAAATGATTGCGAACAAACTGGACTTGCAGAGAGCCAACCAATGCTTCTGTTGGTAAGAATTAAGAAAAAAAATTGTTCAATTATATCCAGTTTGGAGCCTTGAGGCCCACACAGGTGTCAAGATCAGTCAGATACAATGATGATTTAGAAGACATCAAAAAGATCAAATATGTGGATATAATTTCACGAAATATTGACGACGTCGACCGCTGTTGTTTCAATATTGTGTAATGAAAATTGATAAAGGTGAAGCTGGAAACAATCTCAGAATGTAGAACAATTTTCTGGCATATTTTTACAGCGCGCGATCTTGGTGCATACCGATGATATCGTCCCTTAAATAGAAGGTTTCTCTCTTGATCCGACGAATTGAATCCTCCTTTGCTTCAGATAGATTTAGATGAGAAGTATAGAGGATTCGTGTTCTAACACTACTGCTGGTGGATTTACATGTACATACCTGTGCCTAGTTTAAAGCATTTCCTTTGAATTTCTTAAGAAGTTTAATTATCTTTTCAGATATTTCACCTTCATAGCTATATTGACGACCCGTACGTGAGGGCCGGTCTAACTATCGTGTTGTAGAACTATAGACTTTTTGAAAGTCGCTCTCCGAGTTGATTAAGACGGTCGACTAATGAACTGTACCCGGGTATACGATGTCTGCTTGACATTCATCATTTGAGCCCCAAATGGAGCTTAGGTTTCGTATTTAATCAGAGCTTAAGGCTCATTTTAGACTCGATTATATAAGCCTGATCTTTAATTTAACAATAAATATTACCATGACATATAGTTTTAAACTCGCTGTAGCATATTTAGCCTTCATCAGTACCATGTTTTCTATTTCTATCAATTCTTCACATCCTTAATTTTTGACTTTGACTTTCCAAATAAGCACATCTCTCTCTCTGACTCGGATCTACTCCCTCCATATTGAGTTTACCGACGTCAAGAATATGTAACCTTGACATATTTTTCACATTAAATGTCTCCCACACAGGCACCTCTGGTAATTTATAAGTATTTGGGTTGTAGGTCCGGATGAAAGAGGTCCAATAGCTCTGCATTGTAGGGATGAGGGCTTCCTCTGGCGGTTCGGCTGTACCCCAAATAGAGCCGAGATCAGATGTGTGAGTTACACCGAGACCCGAGACTAAGTTGTTATGCTCGAGAACATTCCACCTATTTTGATTATCATACGCCATAGAAGACAAAAATTAAGGGTACATACCGAAAATTCCAGCTCTGACTGATGTTGCGGATAGAGTACTGAGAGCTAAGGTGAATACCAGGGCAAATATAACGCATTTCGCCATACGCGTTGGCAGTTGAGCTCCAAAATTGACCGCGATAAGCGAACTGATCCTCTTTTGGATAGTATGCATCGATTCTATCTAGCTGCTCTTGGTCTAGCTTCGGAAAATTGTCCTTTAGAAAATTGTTCATCTGTGGCAAACTATCAGTTGACGATGGTGAAAAAACGGTACCCTCATCAGTATCGTCACCAAATATTACTGGTATCTGGATAAACTTTCCTGACGTAAAAAGGCTGTAAGCATTACTGATTGTAAAATTTCCATCGATCACATTTGTGTAGGGAAAGACAGGGAGCCCACCAGCACCGCCAGCTGTGGGAATGTTTTGATTGTTTTCAACAAATGTTTTGATATCAAGTTTACGGAGACATTGAAGTGTGTCAGTAGTCGAGCTGCAGTTTACTCTCTTTATCAAGGTATCGTATTGAAATTGAGATTCTTCAACTGTAAACTTGGCACCTAATGAGGGACTGCCTGCAGCAGCAGCATGAAAGAGTCCATCGTCTCGACCACCATAAGCGGTCAGATGTAGCGCAACTGCCCCTGCTCCAGCAGAGCTGCCACCAATGGTTACATGTTTTGGGTCGCCACCGAATTTTTCAATGTGTTTCTGAACCCATTCGAAGACTTTTCTTTGGTCCAGTAGTCCGACGTTCAAATCACCGTTTTCCCTAATTTCTTTGCTCGCAAGAAATCCAAAAGGCCCAACCCTATAATTAAAAGTGACGACTACGATGTCAAAGTCTCCAGCCTTAATTAGGTTACTCCCATCTATATTTGGATTTGCGAGTTGATTTAAACCACCACCCTGAATAAATATATATACAGGGTGTAATCTTGAGGTAGAATTCGGTGCATAAACGTCGAGAAATAGACAATCTTCTGATGTGCTCGTATTAAGCGTTGTAGAAGGCGTAGAGTGACATAAAGGAGCGTGCTACGATTGTTAATGCTAAACATACATTCTCTATACTTAACGTACCTTATTGGCAACATGAGTCTTCGATTCTTTTTTGGGATCGACTGGCGCCCTAAACCTCAAATTACCTGTGGGTGGCGCAGCATATCTGATACCTAGCCATTTAGTTACACCAGCAATATCAGCGTCTACACCAATATATTTTGAATATCCGAGATCCACAGTTGAATTACGTTCAGGAGTATTTTCTTTTGGCTTGTCTTTAGGCGTGTTTTTGGGTGTGTCTTTTGGTATCTCTTGTGTTGCGCTTTGAGCTGGACTTTGTGTCGAGACTGGTGTTGGACCTTGTACTGCGACCTGCGAATTTTTAAGAAGAAGGCCAAGAGCTAGACTTCCTGCAACAAGAAACGTGAGTATCATTACTCCGATCAACCAAGAAAGTCGAGAAACATTGCGGAGCCTTTTCACACTACAGAAATGGGTTCGGGTCTGGGTATCTGAAGAAAGCCCGCCATCCTTAGTGGTTAAAACTCCCGAGCGATCAATCTGATTTGATTCTAGCGATGGATGAGAAAGGTCAGAATGTATCTTGATTAATTCATCTTGTCGCTTGAACATCCTATACGCGCAGAGCAGTAGGGTGCCTGAATGAACGACTTGCTGACTACCCCACAAATAAAAGAATGTCAAGCCACTTTGTTAAGAAAATATTTGCAAGCCAGTGTATCGAAATGAATGATCCTGATCATTAAATTTTTGAAATAAAGAAGTAAACGACTGAGGTATCTAGATAAGTTTGAGATATGTGAAATGAGTGTAGGCCCAATTCAAAGTTCCTAATTGAATCAAGGCTATAATGGCTCCTGAAGAGGTGGTTAATTCAAACGCATGGAAATAAAAAACTATCGCTCCTTACCTGAGCGCGAGGACTTTAGATCACGATCATAGTGCATCAAATAAATCCTAAGAAGACCAGGAAACATATGGGCCTTGACATTATATCTATCATTCGTAGATTTTATAAATATCTATTTGCCAGAGTCGCTCATGAAGTAGATTGTCTTGAATATGAAACGACCCGCTACCCTGTTCCAAGGGTGAGTGTCGCTTCGACCAGAAGTAAGTTTTCGCCATTCCCGTTATATGAGTATGGATAAGTAGTGTACAAAACTTACCTCTAGCTACATCAGTACTTGTTAATAGAGAGCATTCAAGGCCCCTTAACCAAGGATCTTAGTTTCCAACTTCAGGTCATTTTGTCCGAGGCGAGGTTGCGGAGGTTATGAGTTGCTAGCAAAGAGATTGTATACTAATTATAAACTCTGTTAGTTATCAACTCATGTTAAGGCACCGTACTGTACTAACCTTTGTACTTGACATTGAGTGGCCAGAATACAAATAAAATGTAGCGGAGTATGTGAAAACTTCTTACTGATAATTATGACAAAAGAAGAGTACCAGTCCGTCTATGGACCTGATATTTGCCAGGGAAACTACAACTAGTCTCATGCATCTCAAGCATAAATTACGTACCAGCAACAATATTACACTATCGAGTTAGAACCAAGGCGTACTTTAAAAGAATTCTGAGCCAGTATTATCGGGTCGTAGACTCGAGGCGGTTGGTCGTATTTGAATTATTTAACGCTCCTAATTACGATTTTAATTTAACAAACCCTATAGTAAAACTGCCATGTCGGATAGATTTTACATTACTTCTTCGTCAACTTCTCAAGAATATTAATAAATTTAGACGCAGAAAAATGATCAATTGAACAATTAACGGGGATTTTTGTCGGTGAAGTCTATCACGCACTTTTAATCGCCTAATTTCATCACCAGGTTAAAACTCCAGTAACATCTCGTTATGCCGGAAACTTTAATTTTTTTGGTCTGTAAAACCAATTATTTCATTCCTCAGTTTGAAGCCAAATTTCTCAGATTTATTTCACGAGATATTGACACGAGTTGGTTGTTCAGTTAGCGATTTTTTTTTAAGTGAGGCTGTATAACCAAGACGCTCCCCTTGGACCTTGTGATCAATTTATCAATATAATAAGGACCTGATATTACTATATGACAGATACACTATGCAAAAATATTGACAGAAAATTCAGCAATAGTTTGCATAAAAGCTAAAAGCACAACAACAACAGGTTGAAATAACTTCAAATATCGTGTAGATTTAATTTGGTATCTCACTCCTTACTGTACTTAATCTGAAAGTTTAAGGTCTGGTGGAAAAAAAGTTGCGATAAGAAGAAGACGACTGATCGATCGATCGGTCATTTTCTTTGCAACCATTTTGCAACCATCATCTCTTCACATCTCAAGATTTGTAGGTCATAAAAACTGATTTCTGCCCCATAAGGCATGTAATTTAAACACGTCCAACCCTGTGAGTCTTTGAACAGTGAGAGAAGATTTTGACTTTGATTGAGAGAGAGTTCTTAGTAGCGACATGCCAAAATTGAGCGAGGTCGTGCGTCAGAGTGAATTGTTGAGCTTTTCAAAGGAAAATCATGCCGTGCCGTCGGGAGAGAGCTCAAATACTCCAAATACATCGTTGATAACATTTGTAAGACGATTCCTGAAGTTAATGGAGGTGTAAAAGAGGGACGCCCAAGGAAACTCGCTCCTCGATGCCGGCGCCATATTGTACATGAGATGATCCACGGGACTCAAAAAACTCCCAAACAAGTGACAGCAGCTTTGGAGGAGTCTATAGATGTACGAATTACTGCTAAAACTGTAAGAAATTTTTCAAGGCATGGCTTACTGTAACAGCCTAGGCGCGGATTTGGACTATGTCAAGGATATGCTGGCATCTGATATAAACGGTGGTGGAGGTTATTTCATGTTTCGCACCATCCGGCATATCGTTTGGGTCTGTAAC
>JAATOF010006924.1:0-16134 GCA_013170925.1 Podosphaera leucotricha
AATCTGGGAAGTTGAGACTCTCTTCTATTAATACACACGTACGTCAATTATTATATTCTTACGTCATTCGCTTCATTGGAACCCCGCTTAGGAACCCACCTAAGCTACAGCACGGTCAAACCGTAACATCGTTGAAGTAAATCCACCTTTGTTTAGGACGTTTGATAATGTCTCGTATTAGACAAGAGAGGGAAGGACGAGTATGAACTGGACTCGAAGCGGGAATTGCTTCGACATATGGCGTCCAATTGCAATAGTGACAATTCATCTATGCGGTTCTAGAGAAGGGAGAAGTTCTTTCCTTGAGGCCATATGGGCCGAAAATTCCGAGTCAAGAATTCAGAACGAAGATTTATCGGCACTCAAAGATAAAAAGGCCTTGTCATATGTTGTGCTTGGTGGGATAACATCAGTTAGATCCTCATCCAGCAAAACGGCGGCGTTAGCCTTGTTACGATTCGGCACCGATACACCTCTGTATTATGGAATGTGGTATAGATGTGAGTGAGCTCTGTAAAAGTATATTTATTGAAAGATGTATAGAACTCATGTATCTCACCATACGGTGCTAACTAATGTGTTTATATACATTACGAATTGGTCTGTGCATCATGCCAATTATGCCATTATCCGATTACTGTTATTATATGTTACTCTCATATAGTTGTGCGGTCTAATAGATCCTGGTTAGCGATATTCTTTCCTCGATCGAATAGTCACAGCGACATCGATGATCAGTGCTCAAGTTCATGCATGACTCATTGAACGTGCTGGACATGAGCGGTGATTACAACACTTTGTCCTTGGTTTTTTGTTCCCGATGATCTTATAATTTTCAGCATTCGTTAAAGATATGCCCTTTGTAGTTTCCCCCATGCTTCTTGCAGTAAGAGCACTCTGATATTTTACTATCATTAGTTGACTTTTCATTACCCGGGTAGGCTCTCGCAGAAGAAAGACCATCGTGTTGTTTGTTTGCATTTAAATCAACTATCTGTTTACGTTGGCGAATCTTAGATTTTCCTTGGTAGTAAAGTTGTCAATGATGTTACTATATGAGGGAGAAAGCGAAAGAAATAAGTACATAACTATAACTTGTTCCACAGAAAGAAAACTTCTCAAAGCTACGGCTTCGGGTCGTGAGGAGCTGGCGCAACGTGAATAAATGTGCGCGTATGCAGTTTCGAATTGAGATATGTGATTCGAGATTGACTCTCCTTCCTCCATTTTTAAGTCACAGAATTCTTTGAATAGCTGAATGGTCGAAGTAGTCGTCTTGTAATCGTACTTCTCGTTAAGAAGTCGCATGGCAACCCTAGCAGACTCAGGCTCCTCATCACAAGAGTAGACCAACCCTTGAAGTTCCTCCGAGACACTGACTCGAAGAGCGGGATGGGCTGCGTCATTGCGGTCATTGTAGTTTTCGAGTCGTGGTAAGAACATCTCACGATCTTCTTTTTCTCCTTTGATTGGTAGAAACTCTTTCTTGACTCCATTAGTAACAACTGACCTTAGCTTGGCACCCATGAGAGCAGTATGCCATGACTTTTACCACCTTCGGAAGTTTGATTGACCGACCAGAATAGGCAGAGTAGCCTTTAGGTTTCCGATGGTGACAGTGGTGTTGGTAGACATGTTGCTGTACAAGTTACAACAAGAATAATCTTTGGTGTTGATTTTGATGAGATGACCAAGTTAGTGGAGTGGCCAGGCAAGGGTAATCCAGATTGTGGTGATTTTGATGTGACCGACATTTCGCACATTGATCGTTTATGTTGAATTTGATTTTATTATCCTGATTTTGCGTCTTAGATGGCTCATGCAAGTAGAATATATTTTTATTTATACTGGAGGATATCTTTCGTTAACTATCCTCCCTACATGGTTGAAATCCGACTTTTAATAAATTCTCCTTCAGGAAGGTGAGCTCACACTGTTATGCCCAGTGCGGATACCTTCAAGTCGCTCACCTTCCTCTTCATTCTTCTCTCATCTGTATCAACTCCTCCACTTTTCCGAGAAATCGAAACTGCTCGAAGCATCTATGATCTAGGATCCACTGCGTTATTCTTCCTAAACCTTCCGGGTGATTTGGTCTTTAGTTGCCAGTTCTTGGCTTTCATCCGTACCTCTGCCCTTCCTTCAGTCTTTAGTGGGCAGGCCATCACGACATGCTAGATGTTTCCTGAAGGGTATCCACATAAGCAGCGTGGGTTATCAATTCCAGATGCTTTTCTTCGGTACAGAAAAGATTTGGGCCTGACATGCTTGCTTCTTACCTGCATTGCAATGCTACTTTGGCCTGATCATGCGGCAGGACTTTTCTACAGTCTTTTGAACCGGGAGGTTGCGAGAGATTCTGGCGTGCTACAATCTTCTATTCTTAAAAAAGGTCTCCATGAGCAAACTTAAGGTTTCATGTTCCAACAATCTCGTGATGGATAACTCGTTTGCCCCTATGCTAGTTTTTCAAGCATTACTTCAGAAATGATCTCGGAGGTTTCTCGATGTCCAATGTTCGGCCCAAATAGAGGATCCATACATAAGGGCTGGTCTACCGATTGTACTGTACAATACAGTAGCTTTGCCTCATCATGTCATCATTGAGACCTAATTTTTCGCGAGGTTTGTGAGGTGAACGAATGCGAGAGTCGCGATTTAGCACAAGAGTTTCCAAGCAGAGAATCAACCTTTGAATGACCCTTTGAATCGTTAGTGATTATGTCGGGACAATATCTTTGTCGATATTATTGTATGCTTGGACGATAACTCTTGAGTTCTTGAACGCTTTCAATGTGCCTCTGTGTTTGATCTTATAACTGGTGGTATGTTTGATTTAGAAAAGGTCTCAAACATAACGTTTTGTAGTAAGCCATTTTTTTGGAATTGGTCTTTGCTGTTCAAGTAAATGTTTGCACAATTTACTGCGTTGTCGTATCGACGAGGCCTACCAGAACTTTCTTGCAGAGAAGGTCGATTCAAATTACTGCCGGAATAATTATCTGACCTCTAAGTATCTGATGGGGTTTCAACTTGCTGGTACTGCTGAGGATTCCGAGCCTTCATTTGATCTAGACTCGCGGCTTGCTCCCATCATTCCTTTAGCACTGAATTCGTGGCAACCAACATTATCATATTTACTACTCCAATCTACTAGCTCAGGGATTTCGTCAGTAACTTTAGAGGTAAGTTAATGTGCAGACTAACGACTCAGTTAGCTAAGTTATTCTCTGTAAGATAGATGGATCAACCGCAATTGCCACCTCGTGTGGCCCTGGTGTCTAGGCCTAGCCTGTCTAGGGTTGCACGTGTTTTTAAGCATTTTTTCCGCGTACATAGTTTGCATTGCTGCTCTTTCAGGTAATTACTGAGTCAAATGGTTAGTCGTTATGGGTCAATGTATCTATGATTTTAGGTTCGTGGCAAAAGAGGATAGGAGCACTGTAAAAGGTGTGGCTTGGGTCAGAGAGGAGCCCTAGTGTTATAATAGTCTTAGACTCAAAATAGCACGAATAAATCAAAGCACAACAATCACGATGATTAAGAGGCGTGATTTCAGGATTTATCCTAAATGTGCAAATTCAAACCTAGGGATACACCACCATGTCTTCTTTCTACAAGCCTTTTTACCCGAGCTTTTTACATGTTACCTATCATTCACAAATTCACCAAGGTAGACTATCTGCCTGTTGCCTGACCCTGCATCGGTCTTACTACAATTGAATCGTTACGTTAATTATAGTGCAGGAGGAAGGATCCTATGACTCAATTGTATTCAGGCCACAGTATTAAGAAGGGGGGACTCAGAAAGGGCGCCACGAAGGCTGTCTGAAAATACATGTTGTAGAATAATTATTATTACTGGAGGTTGAGAGAAGACTGGTACACTCTGGTGATTCTTTTATTGTGCTAAGCCCAACTGTTTCACTGGTAGATAAGTATCTCTGAACTTGTAACTACATGTTCTAATTTTACCTAATGTTTCAATGCGACACAATCGCCTTTGCAAGGAGGCGATAACTGCAACACTTTATTTCCTTAAGAGCATTAGCGCTATGATGATATTACCGCTTAAGTGGTAGGGGATATGAAAATTCTTCGCTCGTAGTCATGCTAGAGGTGCTATAACACAGTCGGTAAGCCCCACTCCAAGACACTGTTTGGGAATTGGTTTGGGAAACAACGCTGTCAGTCAATAAATGTGCAGTGACTCTATTCTTGTATATGTATCCAACAAGCCTCCAGCCAGTGAATAAACAATTTTCTGGTTGCTTCGCGACGTTGATGAAGGAAGAATATTGTGTTAATTAATCAGCGAAACGGACGTTTTGGAACGTAAGAAAAATGTTACAGGCTCGTGCCGGGAAAGAAAAGCAGATCTCTCCGAAAATTTCTTTCGGATCGGCCTCTGTATTCGAAAGATCGGGTAATTACTCAGATCCTTGGCGAATATTTTATCCATATAGTTGGTACCGATACATGTAACTAAATGTATGTAGGTGATACGCATAAATAAATATACATGTATTTCCATGATATTCAGCCCAAGAATCCAAGAATGGCTTCTATGATAAGGTACGAACAATCGGGTTGTATTGAGAATTCTCAAAACAACCGCCTGCAATCGTATCTCAAATTAAACCGTTAGAATATGTAATATCACGTGATATTAATGCAAAGATATAGATCCAACGGTTCGACTTTATGAATATTATTCTGCCTAAAAGTTCAAATGTAGAAGTGTTTTAGTACAAGTTAAATTTGTGAGCAACCAACCAATTGGGTTGGACTAATTCTATAAATAATGAAATAATATAAAAAGAAAATCTTCTCTCATACTTTATAGTATATACACAATTGTCTAGCTCCATTTAACACCAAATTCCTAAGCTGGGCGAACGTCGCCGAAGGGACTGAAGCATTGGCACTTCGTCAGGATAGTATGTACTAACTGCAACGCCTTTAGTGTTCATTATTATTCATGTGAGCAAGGATATGATTATACATGTATTCTTCATAGCGGCCGCTACTTGAAACTCTGGAAAAAAAACTTTGATATGAGCTCTCTGGCCTCGTGGAGAAAATGTTCGGATCGAAACTTTTGCTGTTTCCTCCCCGATAAAATAAGAGTGCTACTGTGTTCTCTTCAACAGCTTTTGTGAGGCCCAAAATTCCTGTCAACTCTCTTCGCCTCATGAAACGCGGTCACGTTGAACTTCTTTTTCATCGATTTCCCCTCATCTGCCCCCCTTCCCTTACTAACTTGTCTCAGCCTGAGTTCAATGATATTCTTACCCCTGTTAGTATTTAGAGACACATCTAGAGGTTTATTCCCCTTCATAGTCCAATTCGTTGCCCTACTCATTCATGCCAACTGAAGGACCTAATTCTGTCCGATTACATGTACCTTCAAACTTCTTCACTTTATCAACCCTTTCTTTCGCCGTCTTTCAGAGCTCATTACTCCACCTACAGGAATTAATTTATCACGCCTGGCCAAAGAATATTCAAATTAATATCTCCAGTACTCGCAGCTGTGCAAGGCCAATTGCCAGGTTGACCTACTCCCTAATTCTTGGAAGCCGTTGACCTACAACTACATCTAAAGATTTACGTTTTTCGATTAGATTTTGTGGCTCCATAGGTTTAAGAAATCGTGAGCGAATAATTAATATATAATGTCATCCAGATCCGAACATCCTACCCTGGGCTATCTTCCGACACAAGCTTTGCCTCGGTCAGGAACCTCGACAACGAACACATCTCCAACTGATCCGCCTGGAGGAGGTGTAGCTCAACGATTACCCTACATCATACCTGGTAGTCTTAACTCTGCCAGCAAATTGGCCAGCAATTTGCGATCGGGGGCCGGCTCTCCATCGCTTGATATGGGGAGTGCTAGTAGGATCTTTTCCAAGAGGTAAGATCTGATACAGCTATAAATTTTGATCAATTTTCAAGTGTCTAACTTTTGCAGAGCTCGAGAAATTCAAGCTCAAGAAGGTGTTCCTCTGAACGTCTGGGGTCCTCCAACAAGCGGGAATTCCACACCTCTCCGTGAAAATATTCCCGAATCTCCGACTGATGGATTTCCTGAATTTTCTCGCTCTTCTGTCCCTGAGTCCCAACCGGTAACAACACGGCGGATGAGAGCTGGCACTGTGCCATCTCGCTTCTCTCCCGGTGGAATAAGTAATGGCTTGGCACGAGCATCTACAATGGCGAAAAACTCTCCTCCGAGTCCCCCACCGTCGCTACAAGCCAATTCAATATCGGCTGCTGATCAACTCGACAATAGTAATG
Source organism: Podosphaera leucotricha (assembly GCA_013170925.1). Classification (NCBI taxonomy): domain Eukaryota; kingdom Fungi; phylum Ascomycota; class Leotiomycetes; order Helotiales; family Erysiphaceae; genus Podosphaera; species Podosphaera leucotricha. The sequence goes on from JAATOF010006924.1 coordinate 6,304, forward strand.
CTGCTCTTCTCTCTCGACTACGCGCTGGCTCAATGCCACAGCGTAGTCCCTATGCCCCAGTCTCGGCTGGCCCATTTGGACCAACGGTTTTTTCCACTAATTGGCCCTCTGCGCGTGAACGAACATTTACGCTAGCTAGTATTGCTAGTCAGGGCTCCAATAATCCAAACTCTCCATCACAATCTGCTTTCTCTAGAGAAGCCGGGAGCGATAATGATATGCAGATGAGAACTCTAGACTATCTTGGGCTAGCGGATACACCCCAGCCACCTCGAGCAATACTTGCCAACCCACTTATTGCAAATCTCGCCGATATCTCTAAACAGGCCAACCGTTTTCGATCTTACTCGGTGAATGCAAAAGAGAAATATGCTGAAGTTGAAGGAGATGATTATGTGCCGGCTAATCTCTCTCTTTATGAAGCTCAACAAGCTCAGTTACATATGCAGCTCGCTGCGACTCATGCTGCCATTCAACAACATAATCTTGCTGTGCAGGCATATGCAAATCAGGCCTCAGCTAGCAGGCCTCGTGCCAGAACTGCAGGAGTTCTTGAATCTCCTGCCTCAAGAATGATGAAAAATTATTTCCCTTCCCAATCACGACTTGACAGCGGAATAAACGGATCTGAAATAGGACGTAATGATGATTACGAGGAACTTCCAACTGCTGTGTCTGGAATGTCCTTGGGTCGTACAACTAGCCGAAATGACTTTATGGGGATTGATGATAGCTCCGAAGGGCCTACTCGGGCACTCTGGCTTGGAAGTATACCATTATCTACTACAGTATCAACGTTGACGGAAATGTTTAAGCATCACGGTCCCATAATTTCAGCTCGGGTCCTCACTCACAAGAATTGTGGGTTTGTCAATTTTGAGCGCCTTGAGAGTGCTATATCTGCAAAAGCCCTCATGAATGGAAAGGAAATATTTCCTGGAGCCGGTCCAATTCGAATTAACTTTGCTAAACCTCCATCTCCGTCAGGCACTCCAGTAAGTGATGGACAGTTCCCATCTCCTAGCCCTGATATATTTGTCAAGGGTGAGAAAAATAGTGACACCGTGACTTCGCCTGGTCTCACATCAAAGCCTGGGTCGCCACATTTGGTAATCCCTCCATTATCCGAAATAAAACAAGATCTCTTGAGGATTGTGGGTGAGCTTGGTGCCTCCAGCGATGAGAAAGTCAAAATCACTCGCAGCCTTGATGCTTCGATCAATTACGCAAAGTACGAGTCAGAGATTCCTACCATACCAGAGCCTTCACATAATCGCGTCCATGATGCCCCTAAGCTTCGTGACATCAGAAAACGAATTGATAATCAAAGTTTGTCTGCAGCAGATATAGAAAGTATAGCTACAGCTATGTTACCTGAAATAGTGGAACTAGCATCAGATTACCTCGGGAACACGGTTGTGCAGAAGTTGTTTGAATACTGCTCCGATGATATTAGAGATAGCATGTTGACAGAGATAGCTCCTCATATTGCCGCAATTGGAATCCACAAGAACGGAACATGGGCTGCCCAAAAGATAATTGCCGTTTGCAAAACTCCAAAGCAGATGAATATGATTGTGAAGAACCTCCATCCGTACACAGCTCCTCTATTCCTTGACCAATATGGAAACTATGTCTTACAGTGCTGCCTGAAATTTGGCTCACCTTTCAATGACTTTATCTTTGAATCAATGCTTAGTCAGGTGTGGGATATTGCTCAGGGTAGGTACGGTGCTCGTGCTATGCGTGCTTGTCTTGAGAGTCATCATGCCACAAAGGAACAGCAACGAATGCTGGCTGCTACTATCGCCCTGTATAGCGTTCAACTGGCAACTAGTGCAAATGGTGCGCTTCTTCTCACGTGGTTTCTAGATACTTGTACTTTCCCTCAGCGAAGATCTGTTCTAGCACCTCAACTAGTCCCGCATTTAGTCCATCTTTGTACACACAAGGTTGCCTACCTTACCGTGCTTAAAGGCATTAACCAAAAACAAGAGCCCGAGGCAAGAGAGAAGATTTACAAGGCATTATTCTTTTCGCCTAACCACGAAACACTTGAGGCTATCCTTTCTGATCAGGCATGCGGAGCCACTCTTATATTCAAAGTTCTTACTACACCTTTTTTTGATGAGAACATTCGTACTGAGGTAATTGAAAATGTGAGGACTGTCCTCCTTAGGCTCAAAGCTCAACCCGCTCAAGGCTATAAACGCTTGATGGATGAAGTTGGATTGGCTCGGGGTAGAAGCGCTGGGCCTAGTAGGGAGAGTGGACAGACCCATTCTCTTGAACGTCCTCGACCAAGTCCTATCCAGGGTCAAATTAGTGGCCCACAGATTTCATCTCCTTACACCACTATGTTCTACCCTCAAATATCGGGATCAAATATCGAGGCTGCTTTACCAAGGCCAGAAAATATGGACCCAAATTTTTCACCTTTTCTCCCTTATGGCTCAATGTTCAACAGCCCTGGGATTCCGCCCCTTAACTTACAGCAAATCCAATATCATCAATCACTTATGGCTCGAGCATCCTCACCAATGACAAACGTACACCCGGCAATGAAATCTGGACTCGGAGGCATTGGAAATAGTAGCCCAGGGCCTGAACAGTTTCTTAACCAGCATGTTCAACCACCGATGAATTTTGGACAGGCTGTACCTCCAGGCTTCAGTGAAGTAGGCTTAGGTGGTGGAAACTATGGGTATAGTAGTATGAATGGAATACCATATGAGTTGCACCAACAAGAACGTCAAGCAAGAAGAGTAAGATTCTAATATCATGAAATTTAACTTACTAACTGATCAATAGCAATAGATTTAACGTATTTTAACGTAATCAGAGCATCATAGACGTAATTTAAGGCTTAACCCCTCGCCCTGGAAAAAACCTGGTGGATGTATGATGTTAACGTACTGGGAAAATGAAAGAATTTTGGAGTTAAGGGATTTGGATGGCCGGCGTGAGCTTGTTCGTTTTTGTCTTAATTCGTGCTACTCTACCTCTATTATATAAAAAATAATGACATGATATGTTAAAAGATAATGACATGTTCTCTTAGAAAAGGTCCTCTGCCATGTGAAATCTATAAGGGTGTAGTCTATGGCTATTCATATCTTTCCCCGAAGGTAGTTGCTCTAAAGAAGCGTGTAAGCTAGCTTATATAGAATTGTTAACCTCCTAAAAGCGGTTACCTTAAATAGACTAACTATACCTCAAAAAGCAGCTCTCGTTTTAGCTAACTTTGAAAGATTTGATTTAATTACGCCAAGTTTTACTCTCTATGATTAGATTTTACCCAACTAAAGTACACACATCTTCCATGTGTGCATATATTGCCGCCTGTGCAGCTCATCTTGTTTCAAATCCCTGAGCTGCGCTTGAGGTCTATTCTTATACTTTTTTCACTTTATCCATAGCTTTTTTTACCGCTAAAATATTATTCGGTCGCTCATTAGGATCGACTCAAAAAACTTTTGTTAATTAGGTTTTTCATAAGTATTTGTACGGGTGCTGGCTATCAATAATTTTCACAATGCCACTCAGCTGCCCTCACGTTTTCGCTCTCCATAACTTCTGTTACTATAAATAGCAATTGCCTTACTTCTTTTTTCATTTAAATCAATTTTCTTGATCTTTGAATAGATATATAAAGTATTTAGGGGCGCTACAGAGTCTTTATAGTAGAGTCTACTGTCTACTGAACGATGAGGTTGAGATGGTGGTAAAGGTGATGGGCTGAGAAACCCATGATGAGCTAAACACTTTTGAGGATTGTAAAGGCTAAATCCAGTCGCTCTCTAGCTTGAGATTATTGTATCTTTAGTAATTCCTTCAGTTCGATTCTCATAATAAGCTTATACAAACTAATTCTGAGTGAAGCTAGGTCTGCAATTTTTTTCGATAAATTGACTTACCTGGTGTAAAGCAGGTCAATATCAAGGGTTGCAATACCTGAGATTGATATGAGGGAAAACCCAGCCACTTTGTGAGAGAAGTATAAATGAAAAAATTCATCCGATGAATGACTTCCACGGCCATTTAAGACAGGCATCCGGTGCTTCTTTAAAAATGTGAGTTTGCAGAAGAAATATCATTCCCAAAAATTTCACTCCAGTTTCATTAGATGTCCATTTATTTTCAGAAACCGTATACTACCAATTGTGAACATCAGCGGGAAATCAGTTCGATTGCATCGATTCGCCCTTGCGCATTACCAGGAGAGTGAAATTCCTCTTCCTAAAGCTGAGATAACTTCGATGATGGAAACCCACACTTATCTCCGGTGAATTAACTTAAGCCTTTGTCTCCCTATAGCTTGAAAGACCGTCAGAGTTTAAAGAAATCTCTTGACCTATCTCTAAGTCGTCCACCTTGGTGATATTTTCTTTCGAATCAGATATTTAAAGACTCGTGGGTCCAATTTAATAGCGTCAAAGATGCCGAAGTTTTCTCTCAACTTGTTCTATCTACTTGTACGAACTCTCATCTTTCACCAAGAACCAAAGCGAATGAGGTATTTTGCTCGAGAAAGTGTGGGATTCATATCTTTCCCAAGGGTTGGTGATCGTCGTTCATGACTAAGATTCGCATAACCATTTCTCCAACACAGGAGTATTGGAGAGATAACTTCGGAACAGAATCTATCTAGTAAGACATTCCTCCATAGTGGAGCTAGTCAGTGGCGTGGCTTTTTTTTTTTTTTTTAAAAATCATATTGTGTTAAATCTATAAGCTATAACAATAGTGGCGTAGTTGGTGAGCTACGTTTTATCGTCTTTACGTTGTCGCGATAGGCATTATGTGATGTATGAGGTAACCTTGGGTTGGGCCGTAATTGTAGAATAAACCATAGTACTCCTACATTTTTATGATGAAATGGTCATGCGTTGTCAGGGTTACAGTTCTCGAATCTGGGGTAAGTATGTTGACGGGTCGTTTGAGATCTCAACTTTCAACCACTTCAGATTCCACCGCGCCAATAAAAATTTAATAGAGCTCTGTAAATAAATAGATAGAAAATTGAGGAATGTAGTTCCAGAGCTTTTTTTACCAATTTATGTTTCTGGGCTGAGCTTAAGCAGGTTCGTACGTCTTACCGAGTTGGGAATAGTCACAAATCACATCCGTCCAAATTTCAAGTCCTACAACATCTCACCATACGTATGGATAAATATTAAAAATCTCGAACATAACCGATAAATTAGAGTGTAGGGATTAATTCTTTAATGATTTATTGCAAAATTTATGTGTTATTATTGAGCAGAAGTGGCTCAAAGTGGAGCAGTTACAGGGTTGGGTGGTGGTGAAGAGATTGGCTAGAGACGCTTCTCTACCATTATGCAAAAAAGTGGCCGATTATAGCGTGATAACAGATGAAATGAAAATTCCCTTGTTGCACATCCCCCAGCCCCATAGATGTGCGCAGTTGAATCCAGTCATCGCCAGCAACTTCAGAAATCGACCTCAAACCTACAAATTGGAAATAAATTGTGAATTATCTACCTTCATCATTATCATATATCCCAGAATAACATTCAAAGTGTACTCAATGATATATATTACCGTCACAGCTTGGACTTGGCTGATCACATGCTAACTATGTCTTGTGGTATAGCGCAACGCTAACTTCACTTCCTATTTAACGAGGATCGGCTCAAGTGTCCTCACTATCCATCCACCACATAGAAAATCGTATTATTAAACTTATAGTAATCTTTTAAATTACTTAAAAAATATCTCCAATTGAATTACGACTACAAGATGCAATCGCATAAGGAAAGCGCAGAATTGTACCTTGTGAACTGGATTATCCAACTTGACCGATTTAAACAGGCCCCGTCGCATGTACAAGGGGACAATACTTCAATCGGTAAGAATTAGGTATATTGATTTTTGCCACACCACCCTCAAATTAAGGGAATGACTGGCAAACCATTCGATAAATCAAGAGACGAAGTAATTACTCCTGAGTTAATTGATGGCTTTTATACACTCTTCGAGGATGTGAGACGCGACTTCCAGGAGCTCCCGGAGAATATATGGAACATGGATGAGCATGGAGTTGGACTGATTCGACATCTGTACTAATCACCGGGTAATTGGTACATCAAACAAAATTTCTACCTATCGCAAAGCCCCAGAGGATCGCGAATGGGTTTCCATCGTGGAGGCAATCAGCGTTAAAGGCTGGACAACTCGACCTCTCGTAATTTTCAAAAGGGCGGCACCGCAAAGCACTTGGTTCGAGCAGGATGTGCCAGGTTGGATTTACACAACATCTGAAAATGGATCGACGGCCAATCGAATTGCCAAAGTGAGACTTGCTGGCGCACCCTGCTATGCTAGTGAACGGCCACGGAAGTCACACAGACGTGGATTTTCAATGGGAATGCTACAAGAGTTAAGTCCATCTGCTCTATATGCCTCGCCATACGTCGCATATACCTCAACTGCTAGATTTGTCGTGCTTTTCACCTCTAAAAGCTTGTTATCGTCAGCTGATCGAGGGGCTCTCCACAATTCACGATTCTGCACCCATCAAAAAGCAAAGATTTATTAATTGTTATAATTATGCACGCAGTGAACATCTGACTGAACTTCAGATCAAAGCTGGATAGCGCACAGCAGGCTTATCACCTTTCAATCGTCAAAAAGGTTTGTGTCTGGAGGTCTGTCACGTGACAACGTGCACGTCACAGTGAAGAGTAGAGATAGATACAAATGAATAAAATTTGAACGCTTTTGAACCTCTTTGGAATAGCTATTCCCCATTGAACCGATACTCCCGACAGTCTGAACAACAACTTTACCCTACCCATAGCTGAGCAACGCCCAAAAACTCCCGAACCACCATCAAATAGACGTAAAATTGATGAGATTCATTCCCCTCGGAAGCCCGCTGATGTTCATGCAAGTTTTCAAATCTTTAGAGATAATAATGAACTCACGAGGTACAACTCTGTCCATGCGCAAGGTTACAAAATCAATTGGAAAGCTTAATGCACAACTAGCTGAGGTAACGACCATCAACGAAACCCTGACACTCGAAATTGAGCGTTTATCGGCTTCTAAGAGGAGAAACAGGGTGTCTGTTAATTCAAATACTCAATTTTAAAACGTTGAAGCGGTTAAAAAAGCTCAGGATGAGGCAAAGGTAGCATGGGCTAACGAAGCAGAAAGTAGATCACGGCGAGAAGAGCGATGATCTAGAAGGGCTGAAATAAGTTTAGATCAAGAACAAGTTTTTCTATGGAGAAATTTCTATTTGAATTTTGAAATATAAATAACTGTTTTAATGTAAAGTAGAAATTCGTTGACTTGAAATTAATTAGGGCATGACTACCCGAAAAGCTTCACGTGATGGTCCGTTCTCCGCACTCAAAGGCGAGGTATCAATCAGTCCACTATTGGAAAGCTGACAAAGCCTCCGACGATTATCAGTTGAGCAGCAAACTTCTGTCAAAATGGGCGCTAGCCCGAGGCATACTTGGCCTGGCGCCGACCTACTAACAACTCACAGACCCCGCTCAACAAGTGCTGCCGGCTGCCGGCGACTACCAACCCCTTGGAGGAAAAAGACTAGATGAACAACTTTTTAAAAGGAAATTAAATTTCTTGAAGGCTCTTGCATGCACGACAATCAAAAATCTCTACATTCATTGTGTAACGGTTGAGATAAAACAGCGTTTATTTGATCATCCAGCTATGAAAGTAATCCATCCCCCCGGCATATCACTGGAATAAAGACGAATTACGCTGTATGTAGGTTAAAGGAGTCACTGAGCCATACTCAAGGCTCTTTTTCTATGAAGATTCAATCAATCACTCTAATCAAGCAAACTTCAGCCCTCGATAGAAAAATTCGACCGCTTGTCGATTTTTACCAATAAGTCAGTCAGTACAGACGCAATAGTTTCTTCTTAAATTATAAGTTTTGATCAAAAGAAGTTTAAGGAGCCAGAAAATAGTTGGATATCAAACAAGGTATCTGTCTATTGGTTCAAGGAGATCTTTGATCTTTAAATAATATCAGAGGCTGGAGGAAGGGTTTGGCGGCTTTTCGTGCTCGATAAGCATGGAAGTTAGTTATCCTACGCATGACTTTTTATGAGAATAGTTCAGTAGCAAAAGATATATTCTTTTCTAGCTGCTCATAATCTTTCCTCCGAACTTCTCCCCTATCTATGCGATATACACTAAATTAATCATATTGCTTTGTCGACAGCGATATCGTGACCTAAAGCAAAACCTCCCAAGAGCCCAGCCAGCTAGAGAATGTGGTTGAAGTAAGCGGGTCAGAGCAAAACTCCACATGATTGAAAGTACACATACTAACTAATAAGTCCATAATCTAGTAATAAATAATAATTGTATTTAATCCGTCTCTCTCACAATTTACGCCATTCTACATGTACTGCAACTACCGATCATGTTAAATTTCGGTGATCTGGGCTCTGCTGTTTCTAGGTATCACTAGCTGAGTTAAACTAGTATGCACGTGAGCCACCAAGTATATAATTTAGCCTCGTAACTAGATTTAATGAAGTACGCTCTCTACCTCCGCTGCCCTCGCCCCATGCCTCGTGAAGTCATAACTTTAATAGATCAATTAATACCACGTATTTATGATGATTTTGGGTTTCTAATCTTGTGCTTTAACTTGAATATATTCTGATTTCCCTCGTCTTCTTACCTTCTCATGCCGCTATTTCCACAGCACAGCCTGTTGTTACTCTGGTTTAGCTGTCTGTCTTTCGTGCTTCTGCAGTTCGAACGCGCATTCCACGCTAGCTCTGCTTGACTGCTGCCTCGGAGAATTTTTCTAGGCCTGTTCTTGCCGGCGACGTAGTTTATGGTGAAACCGTCTTACTCTTGTTTGTTGGTTTAGGTCAATATATCTATCTATCGAACAATTGTCTATCTCCGAGGATCTGAAAAATATTGCACCTGAGCCTTCTTCTTTTCCTCATTGGCTTTACGGATAGCTTCTTGAAGACGTCCGTCCATTAACTAGTTAATTTTTTGTTGAACAGTTGCTCAAAATTGCAATTCGCCCTAATTTTATTCGTCGTCTTGGTGTCAATGAGAAAAAATATGCTGCAATTGGTCACCACTGCAACTATTTCTATTGTGAGAATGTAATTATTGAATTTGTTTACCAGTGTGCCGATTTCTCAAATATCGTAAATGGAAAAGTTTTAGATAATCAAATGATATTATCACCGGTATTTAAAAACTAAAATCTGCTGCTGGCGGTGCTGGGAATCGAACCCAGATTGAAACGGATAGTCGTAGGGGGATCTCTCGAGCCGTCCACAACGTCACGTGCTACCATTACACCACACCACCTGCGATGCCAAAATGGTCTAAATAATTAATATAATCCTTATACAAATTTTCATCCTTCGCAGTCTGCGTGTATGAATAGCAGCAACCTCATGACTTTTTATTGTTAACGAAAAAACTTGTCTTGTTTTCCCATTTGCTGTTGCTCATAACCTCATGCGGCAACTTTTGCCTGTGGCATTCAACTCTTAAGATTACATTGGATAAGTGCGCCCACCGACCGTGAAGAGACGATCTCAGTTACCTCAGGGTTCACTTTTAGTACAGTACGGTATACGCGCGTAATACTAATCAAAGGATAAACTGTAAAGACTTATAAACGATAATTGTTGAAATTAGTGACTCTAATTATGCAGACAGTCAAAGCGCTATTGGACATGCTAACTGTCCGGGTGCAAACTGTCGTTAGCCACACAAATTAATTAGACCAAAATACTTCGCTAAGGTGTATGTATATGGATCACTAGGTTCACTCCTACGCAC
>JAATOF010006931.1:0-16336 GCA_013170925.1 Podosphaera leucotricha
GACTGCTTTTTCAGATAAATTTGGATTGTTATCCAATTCTTGGATAGCTTGACGAACAGATTCTTCACGTTGGGACATAGTGGATGCGTTTATGGTTGTTTATAGAGGATAATTTACCTAGGTGTCTGTAAATTTCCGAATTTGGGGTGACCATTGTGGGGGGTCTTGGCGCATAATATTGTTATACTTCACCAACCATCGTAAGTTTAGTTTTTAGTCAAATCTTCCAACTGTAGAAATGAAATTCCAATATGCTATCGCAGCTTTTAAAAATGGAACAGCACCTTCGCAAGAAATCACCGCCCTGTCTTACTGGTGTGGAAGCCCTACAGGGCCTATCCAACGAGTGTGAAAACAACTTTGTCCAATGAATTGCCAGCTAGATCTTACTGAAGAAAGTGCATATATGAATTCGAGAAAAATGGCTGTTAAGATACCCAAGATTGGAGGCGATGTAAAGCCCTCCCGCGACATATTGATTAAGTCCCTTGATCGTTAAGGAGTTGATTCAACTCGAAAAGCAATTGATATTCGTTTTGTCAGACTAAACCTACTTTCTTCCAATCTTTCATAGTCAGTCCACTCCTACCTCAGGACAAAGTCTAGACGTAATTTCGATGCCAAGTCGTCAAGGTCAGTTTTTTAGGCTTCAAATCCGATACATAAGGGATATTTCTCACGGTTTGCGGGGTAACACTATTATCCTTAGACGCTTGTAGAGCTTTTGCCGCTTGTTTGGGTATTTTATTGATTCTGTCGGTTGTGTCATCGACAATTCTTCGCTTTATTCCGAGTAGTCAACTACCTTCGTCGGGGAGTGTTAAGAAGTTTAGATAACAAAACTTTAGGATATTATGGCTTACTGGCGCTAGTGCCGCATAATTTCCTCCTCTCTTTGAGGAGCTGGATGATTATGAGTTATCCTATTTAATCTCGGCATTTTGTCATTCAATCCACTCAATTACAATCAGAACTTAGCCAGATACGTTGCGACTGGAAGAGTTAAGCAATTATCTCAGTTAAGATCGACGAATTCGAGAAGTACTAAACGTAGATAGTCTTCACGGATGGTGGTTGTTATCTACTAGCCACCATTTTTTTATAGCTAAATTCGTGACCCCAAAAATTGAAAAATGAATAATTAAATATTATATCATGTGTATGTAAATTTTGATTTATTCTTTCTGATGGCTGTGACGCTACAAGCTTCTGAGTAAAAAGTTGGCTAAACTACTAAGCACCGTTTTACATGGTGTATACACCCCACCAGGTATTCCGACGCATTCCTAAAAGTTTTCCAGGTCAGCCCTACAATCACTCAATTGATTAATTTAGTTAATTCAGAGATTATCTACTTGGTGCATGTGTTAAGTTGAACTAAAGAAATAACGTAGAAACGGTAAGCGAGGCCTGCCACATCAACCCTCTCTATCTTAATGAGATCTCAAGTGCCCATAACCGCGCTATCATCATGACCTCTGAACCGCCTACCAAAAAGAAGTGCTTAGGGGCTGATTGTAAGAACGATGCAGGCTCTCTACAATGTCCAACGTGTCTCAAGCTAGGAATGAAAGAGAATTACTTCTGCTCGCAAGATTGTTTTAAGCGGAATTGGGTAAGATGCCAGGCCATTTTCACCATTTAACTCAACGAGAATAACACAATGTTCAGAACACACACAAAGTTCTTCACAAATCTAAAAGTACTCCAATTCTACTTAGTTTCTTTGATTTAATTCTAAATCCAATGCAGATACCGGTTTTTACAATCCCTTTCCCGCATTTCCATACACTGGTCCCCTTCGACCTATATACCCTCTGTCTGAGCAACGAGAAGTGCCAAAATCAATTGTACGCCCGGATTATTGGAGAGACGGCACACCCCACAGTGAAAGATCTTTTTTGCGGAGGTCTAAGATTGATATCCTGGATAAAGCAGGGCAGAATGCTATGAGAAAAGTTTGTAAGCTAGCTCGTGAGGTTTTGGATATTGCTGCCGCTGCTGCAAAACCTGGTGTCACTACTGATTACATCGATGAAATTGTTCACAAGGCTTGTATAGAACGAGATGTAAGCAATCAAGTCACTGTCCCAGAAGCTACTAAAATTTGCAGTCCTATCCTTCACCTTTAAATTACTGTCATTTCCCAAAATCTGTCTGCACTTCCCCAAACGAAGTTATTTGTCACGGTATTCCTGATCAGCGAGTTCTCTTAGATGGCGACATCCTTAATATCGATGTGACTCTATTCCATGGTGGTTATCACGGTGACTTGAATGAGACCTATTATATCGGAGATAAAGCCAGAGCTGATCCAGACTCAGTCCGTGTGGTTGAGGCTGCACGACAATGCCTTGATCAAGCCATCAACATAGTGAAACCTGGCACTTTATTTCGTGAATTTGGTAATGTTATTGAAAAATATGCCAAGTCTCAAAATTGTAGCGTCATAAAAAGCTATTGCGGCCATGGAATTAATACGCTATTTCATTGTCCACCTAATATTCCTCACTACGCAAAGAGTAAGATCGTCGGAGCAGCCAAGGAAGGAATGTGCTTCACAATCGAGCCTATGATCGCCTTAGGGACACATAGAGATAAGACATGGCCAGATAATTGGACCAGCGTTACTCAAGATGGGAAGAGAACGGCACAGTTTGGTCCGCCTCGCAATCGAAAACCGAGGAAGAGATTCGCTGACAACTCCCAGAACATACATTACTAGTCACAGCAGATGGAGTAGAAGTACTAACTGCAAGGCTCCCTAAATCTCCTGGTGGGCCTCTTAATGCTCCAATAAAGATAGTAAATTCTTCAGAATAACTTCACAGCTTGAAGGAGTAATTTATGACAAAATGTTACAGCAATAAAATGCGGAATAAGGTGTTACACAAAAAGTCTGACGACGAAGTAATGAAGACGAAGTAATGAATAAATCGAAATTTTAAAAGACGAATATTTATTCTACTATACCAATCAGTTCAATGTCTTATTCTCATCTAAATAATATCTCACATACAGTAGATGGACGATCAGGGAAGTTATATTAATAAATATATACAAATATGTATATATGTAATCAACTCCCTTGGGTTAGGAATATTCTCACTTTTTGAAAAAACAAAGGAGAGGCCTACAGTGTTAAGGAACTACAGCCAATTATCAAAACTCCCCCTTTGGATATACAGTTATCGGTATCTAAAAATCCAAACACTTCAACAAATCTCGCGAATGATTTCTTGGCTAAGAGTTGTATAAGACTATCAGCGACTAAACCGCATATTCGATTATTTTCGTAAATATCTTTCACATGGTGGTAGCATATATCGATATATTCTGAACACTCGTCAAGATGAGCCAGCCTTAATGAAAGCGATGACGCCTTGAATATTTTTTCTGATATTTATAGTATTCTATTAGAGGCTATGTTTTCTAAGAATTCAAGCCATCCAGTGACTAAACTTTGCCACAATTAATATTAAGGCGAATGTATCTTGCATCTGCTTTACGTTTTTATTTAATAACGAGGTTTTAATCTCTACCAAGCTAAAAACTAGCTATTCGCAAGGTATTTCCACATACCCAGATAAAGTTTTCTGATCCTATTTAGATATGACTAATTAAACGCTCTGCGTATAAATCACAATTATTAACAACTATTTGAAAATCTAAAAACATTTAGTTATCTGCATATATTTAAGTTTTGGTTATTCTAATCGAAACTCTTTGATCGTTACATTATCCTGCATTACGGAAAATGGGCGTGTTTATCCTTATCCAGCTTTCAACAAGGAGAACATGTCTTTTTGAGTAACTTTCCATATCGTCTTCCACTCTTTCTCCCAGAAGAGATGTCGAAAAATGAAGATCTTTAACTTTACAAATAATGAAACTGACCATTCTCGCAGTCCATTTTCATTTGCGAGGGCCACCCGTGATCCAGGTCTCATCGGTCCAAAGAATATTTTTCCACTTATTAAATGACTAGTGATGCTCTTCGGTTCATGCTTTCCTAGTGCGCCAATTCAACTCAGAAAGTAGCAGCTTAGCTTAAGCTGTGCCATTTACATGTACAAGGCCTAATCATGAGCTTGTCGCGGCTGACCTCTTTGCTATACTGGCGGCTCTAGCCTCTTTTGGTAGCTCAATATTCCAAAAAGGGTAATAAGTTTCAACAAAAAAGTTCAATGTCAAGAGCATCCGTCAAAATTCTTCATTCACTGTTGCATAGTCACATTCAACTATTTATCTGATTTATATCACAATGACGAAACATCAGAGAAGATGCTCTAGAGACATCAGAAGTTGGGGAAAATGGTTCAAATGATTACTGTAAGATCGAATGGCAGACATATCTAGATCGAGAGTAATGGAACTCTCAATATATACCGCTCAACTGTGGGTAAGATGACAGATTTCAGTTTTTCAATTCCGAACAAGCCAAAGGGAAGATGTTTATATACTGAATATTCTTCCCGCCGTCGCCGAGACCTTGTTGACCAGTCATCTGGCACGACTGGCAGGAGGTTGATACTAAATTAGGCAGTTATCTCTCCTCACTACCACACTACCCTGTAGCTGCCCCACTTTGAACATTGCATGTATGAACCACGAACCACTTCTATTCAAAAGCAAAACGTAAATTCTAAAATCAGTTATTGGAGATTTACTCTTTATGTATTAGATTAGTGATTAACATAGGTATTTTTAATACCTATCCATGTGATGAGAAGTTGTAGGACTTGGAAATTGGAAGCGGTGTGATAATCCAAGCCTATTCAAATAGGTACTATTTAAGGCTTATATTTTGAATATGATTTCATTTAACCCGATCAGGCACCCTATGGGTCCATGCAGGTGACTAAACATTTAATATTTACTACAGAGGAAACCGATTTGGTAAAAACCCCCTAATCCTGCCTGTCTAGTATCTGTTGAGTTTTTGGTTTACCTTCAGGAAGTGCAAAATTTCACTGTTCAGCCAGTGTGGATTCCGTCCTATCCCTTTCCAGATTGCTTCATTTGCTTTTTCGACTTCCCCTGCAAGTCGAAACTGTTCTACTCAGCCTTGAATAAGTATCCACTGCGTGAATCAAGCCACATCATCAGGGCTTTCCATCATGGCTTCGAAAGACCTATCTGTTGCTAATCTGAGGACTTCGCCTCTTCCCTTTGCCCACTGCGGACACGCCAAGACCATATGCTTAACGTTTTGGGATGGATATCCACATTGACAACTTGGGTTGTGTACTCCAGGGACTTTTCTTCTGTACAGATAAGAGTTGAGCCCGAAGATGGATATTTGAAGGTGTATTATTGAAGTTCGGTCTTTTCCTGCCTGTTTTCTTGTGGGTAATTATCCTTGCTGCATTCCATTAAGGCTTATATTCTAATTGGGTATAAATTTACATATACTGGACATCCTCTAAAGCTTAACTTCAGAATTTAAATTGGAAAAGAAAGCCCTGGGGCATTATTCTTCAACTTCTCATCTATGGATTTACAGAGCTCTATTAATCTTTTTTTCATGTGATGGAAACGTGAAGGGGTTAAAAGTTTAAGTCTCATGTGTACGTCAGTTATCCGATCCTATTTCTCTTTGCATTCTCGTTTTTTATAGTATTCTCTACGGGTTTGGGTAGTGGGAATCACTCAATCCATTCTCCCCTTTGAATCTAATTTGTTATTCTACTATATCAACTACGTTATTCATTAGGACTTCATGAGATCGGTTTCTAGCCTTGCTTACAATTTCAGTTCTTCCTATGGCCTACGGTGGGCGTTTCATATTTTGGGACCGGTATCCTCACGGACATCCCGGGTCGTCGACTCCAGGGGCTTTTCTACGGTGTAAATGGGATCTGAGCCTAATGTGCTCGCTCCTGGTTTGTGATGTATTATTACTTTGGGCTCTCCCGAGGTTTCGATGGATTATGAGGGACGTTACTCTGAAGTTCATTTTTTCTTCAGGTTCATAATTACATTCGTTAGTAATCTCTAATTTCTGCACTATCTCTACGTCATCCCATGCCCATGATATAAGGAGCTCTTTAAAATCTTGTACCCGATGATTAATATTATCAATTCGACGCCCTGCAAAAATGGACGGCATTCCTGACTCCAAAATCAAGCATCGCCAACCTGGTAGCACGTTGCGTAGAAATAACCATGCATCATATCAGCGATTGTCTGAATTACAGGAATTCCTTCTGCTCACGCAAAAGTTCTGCACCACCTTTTGCAACCAATACTGCCCGGATTCGTCCAACAGTTGACTCCATCAAAGTCCTACAAGCAACTGCTAGTATTCGCATTATTTGTCGACTCTTTTGCCGCATTTTTGGGTACTGACCTAATCTCCTTTTTAATTCACATCGTAGATACTCTTTTGGGTTGAAAATTGGGGATTTGGTGGGCATATTCAAGCAACTAATTCTTTTAGAGTCTAGAGATTCTTTTGTACTACAAGCAGAATGCTTAGGGTCAAAATCCTCTTGAAAAACTAATTTTTCAACCAGAGGCATCCTCCAAAAGACATGTCGACAGCATACTATGCGCTAAATTCTTGTTGAAAATACTAAGATATTGCTTGATGTCCATCCTTTACTATAACTATAGCCTATAGCCTCGCTCAAGTACTACAGCCCTAAATCATGATGTTTCCCCTTCCAAACTAGACCGTAGCAATTGTATCTCACTCCTGAAGTGCTGGGTTATCTGATCGCCATATGCAGTGTATTCCATAACAATCAATACGGATAATCCTGGTCTCATCAGACCAAAATTACCTTCATCCAGTCTTCGAGAGTCAACTTTTTTCGACGATTTCCCTTGTGTTACAAATTCTTTCGAGCCTGTAGTTTTACCGCTTTCATAACATTCCTGGAAGTTTTGAAACATTATGCTTATAATCCGTAGAGTCTCTTAAAGCTGCCAACGCTTATCAGAGGGTTTTAACGGTCTCTAGTGTCATTTTGTGCACAATTTATCATTGGCAAAGAGTAGATTTTCTCGGACGCCCTTTTTTCGCGCCTTCACTAGCTTCAGGAACGATTGTACGAATGTTATTGACAGTAGATTTATGCATTTTAGCTCACCACTAATAGCTCAACTTGATTTTCTTTCTTTTGAGAGGTCAATTATTCGCTTTCGTATGGTCATGCTCAATTTCGGCTTGCCCCTGAATGCATCACTCAAATAAAATTCAAATCTATTTCCACTGCCTTAAAACTTGAAATTTGAACAGTAATCATTGTTCGCAAGCATATCGTAGTGGAGAACTAACCATGATAAATGGGTGCAAAAAAGTGGCCAAATGCGTAGTCACATCTTATCAAGCTATACGCGATATCTTAAGAGATACTAAACTATATCTGTGCAAGTTTTCAAGTTACGTGAGTTATTCTACATTGTTTCTATTAACATTTGGCCACTTTTTTTACTTGATGTATATGATGTCACATAAGTTGCAGCGTGTGTTTTGGCGTCAAGACTTTTTTAGGCTTAGCTCGGAGCATCGGTCAATCAGAAGTGCGGGGGTAAGTTACACAGCCCCACAATAATTACCTACGCAATTTGATGACTAATGAATGAATGAACACGAGAGTTTGGTATATGGAAAAAGATGTAATTCATGTGTAACAATATTTATTATCTGATCACTTTTACTTTCAATTTTTTAATTAATAAATTAATAACTCTAATTACATATGTTGATCTATCTATCGCTGTAACCTGGAGGAGCAAAACTTTTAGTTTCATCTTTAAATTCCTTTTTTGCTATATTAAGATCAACCAATTAGAAGCCTCTTTCGCTTTTGGTCTATTTGAGCTTGTGATGAATTACGCTTCAATACTACCAAGGGTGTAAATAATTAGTTAGGGGTTTTCCTTTGAACCTGATACAGCTGCGAGATGTAACGGTGATTGATTAAGTATATATATAGACATAAATATATATTTATATTCTCCTATGATTCCTGTTCTTTGTGTGAGGAACACCATCTTTTAGGCATAATGAAGTATAGATAGATTGATAGTGTAGGTTTTCAAAGTCATTGGTGAGTAGCAAATCAAAATCAAGATTGTTGACCCAAGATTACTCAGCAATACAGCACTTAATTGATGTTGATAATGGGACAAAATTAACGGAAATATTCAAATATTCGGGGACTAATTACATAGTTAATAATATTGAGCTAAGAGACATCGTTTTTTCGGCCCGATGAGTCTCATCATTCACACCAAAAAACTCTTACAACCGTAGATGTCCCTGAATAGATTTTATTTCTGCTGCGATCTTTGTGTGTAGCTACCTCTTCTTTCATGTATGAATCGTTAATATTCTCAATCAAAATGGAGAATTCAGAATACCTGGATAACATAAAAAATTGACTGTAGTAATTCGTTACCCTGAAGAAAAGGCGCCCGCAAAAAACAAATATAAGCAGTCGCTTAGACTTCTACGGGTGATAAGGAACTTTGGATGAAAATACACCATATTCAGCTATGTATTACTACAGCCATTAATAACGCTACGACAATCCCCTCCGCATCTCACTACATTTGATTTGGTGTGACACTTCAATCCTCGTCCAAGATACACGGCACGCTGATCCAGATGAGACCACAGGTCCGACGAGAGCTTCTGGTGTTAACTTCCAACGCGAAGGGAGGGGCTAATCTGCACGGTGTCAGACTCCGATGAAGGTAGGCTTGAGAGATACCAGTTTTTCTGAAAATTTAACTGCCTCATCCGACCCAGCTTATCGGCTTCAAGGAAGTCACTTGAGAGCCTTACACAAAAAAGTGCTTGTACTACAGATTGCACAGAACCCACGTTACCAATGCCCGTCGCTGACACTTATACAAACATAGACCTCAATTAGACCACCAAGGATCGGAGAAGTCGGTGGATCTTATGCTGGTAGACGTGGGCATGTTCCTCAACCCTCTACAAGTGATACAACTCAGCACATTAATGAAGCCATCGGTAATGCCTATGGAGGTGATGACAACACAAAGCGCGATGTCCGCCCTTCGAATCTCGATCCCTTAGTCGGCAATAAGTCTGTTGAAGTTAAAGGATCTTCATTTGATCCACGCGAAGTATCGTGGACCAGACCTGTGGTGAATGATGATGTTAACAGATCAAATCCTCGTATATCTATTTCTATGTCTGGCTCTGCGCGAATGAGTTCATTCGAGACCAATCGAATATCTTCATCTCCTTCACTACGAGAAGAAACGCAGAAATCGCAATTTTCTCTCAATGATATTGACTGTCAATCAGACCCGGCTGATGTTGCGCAAGCTCTTAGCAACCTCCAAGCACTAAGGCGTTTATCTATGGATGTTGGAAATACAAGCGATCCCGATCTGCCGTCGTACCAAGGAGCATCACTGATACCATCAGTTGCCCCGACTAGCAATGACAATGATGATGATCCTTCCAGACTATTCTGGGTGCCAGCAAGGGTTCATCCAGAGTTGGCTCCAATGGAATTCAAAACGTTCCTCGAAAGTCGAATCCACTCTATCAAGCGTCATTCTGGAGAAAAGTTATCATCCTCACCTGATAGTTATGAAAGAAGTGGCTCGTATGCAAGCATTTTGAAAAGGAGGAAATCAACGCTATCAAGACAAATTGACAATAATACTCAAAGGGATGCGCCTGATGGCGATGGATCAGTACAGTCAGAGGAAGAGAGATCTTTAATGTCTGATTTGAAAATTGCCGATTTAAAGGAACTAGATTCCTTAGTGAATGGAACTTCTAAATCAATGCGAAAGTTGACTTTGGAGACCAAAATTAACGAAATTAGAGAGATGAACTCTGGAGATCTCGAGGATATTCCAATATTGCCCCAAGCCCCTGGCGTTGGTTTAAGAAGATCAACACGGACGACCTACCGTAGAGGTAGCTTAAGAAAAGGTGAACGCGTTCCTCTTTCAAAGAGGGCTGGAAACTTGCGGAGGGATACTGACGGAGAAGAGTCTGTCTCTCCGGTTGAAAAGAAGTCACCCATATCACCATTAGAACCGTCAACCAACGAAAACTCAAATCAACCAAGTCGTGGTGTATTTTATCAGCAGAATCTATCACAATCTACGTCTGAAACTAATCGAAATAAAACACCCAGCAGGAAAGAAAACTTGGACTCGATTGTTGATGACGATAAATTTAAAAGTACCTTAGTATCTCGCCCTGAAATATTGCTAAGATCTGGCTCTAATACTCAAGCCCCTCGTCCAGAAGCACCTTCAAGAAGTGCAACATTTCCTAGTGAAGGGATATCTGTACCCAAAATTGTAGAACCACCTCCAATAGAACAACAGGCAGAACAAGTAACGGTAGGACAACCAAGGCAGCCTTTAGCGGCGTTATCTGCCCAAGCCCAGCAATCTCAAAATCAGACAAAAACCATCCCAGATCCTCCTATCCGTTCAAGTAAACGATCTGCTAGTCCAAACTCTCAATCAACCCAAATCAAGGTCGCGCCCCAGCAGAGCCAAAACGAGGTTAATCCAAATACTCCAATGCTGCTAGCCAGTAATGCCAGGACTGATTCTCTGACCTTCATACCTACTCTAGAGCTTAAAAAATCCGAAAAAAAATCGAGAAAAGAAAAAGACGATTCTGAGAGTTCAATCTCTAAAAAAGCGACTTGGAATTGGTTTAAAGGGAGTGACGAAAAAGATAGGAAAGATAAGAAAAAAGATGATGACCGAGAGTGGAAGAAAAACAAAAAGATTCTGACCGAAAAACCTCATGATAGCGCTCGATTAGACGTTTTACAGTCTACTTTAGAAACGGGAATCTTTAAGGCTCGAGAAGGTCCATCTTCTGATCGAGAAAGTCTGGACTCCAGGTCTTTAGATGATAAAAAGAAAGATAACCGCAAATTTAGTACCGAAAAAAAAGAAAAAGATAGCATATTCTCATCAATATTTGGTGGGAGCAAAAAGAAGTCGGATCGTGATACAGGTGGAAAGAAAGGCAGTTCTTTGAGGACTCTCTCGCCCGAACCGCCTCTACGATTGCTCAAACCTGATGTTGACTACAATTGGACGAGATTTTCAATTCTCGAGGAACGTGCTATTTACAGAATGGCTCATATTAAGCTCGCTAATCCTCGACGCGCATTATATAGCCAAGTACTTTTAAGCAATTTTATGTACTCTTATCTTGCAAAAGTACAACAGATGCATCCGCATATGCAGATTCCCCAGTCCGCGCTACAAAAGAAGCAAGAGCTGGAACGACGACAAAAAGAGCTAGAGCAACAAGCTCTGCAACAGATACAGGAAAGTGAACAATACACTTACGATTATCATCAGGTAAAAATCTAGACCTTGAAACGAAAGTTTAAAAATTCACATTGAATAGGGCATTGCTAAATACGCTGAAGGTGCACAGCTAAATGATAAGTCTGACAGAGTCAATTATATCGATGATTCTCAAATATATGACTACGATCATCAGAGTAATACATCAACGCATGAGCAAGGCCAGAGTCGACCTCAATCTCGAGCATCACTGCACAATTCTGAAAACGGGTATGAGGATAAAGATCTGTACAAGCGGCATGGCAATGATTTTTACTCTTATGGCAGCCATCAGAATGACAGAGATGAAGACGAAATGTGGTAGTTGTACATGATCAACTTTAAAATTTAGGAGTGGGCGTATGCATGGCGTTTGGTGTCTATGATCTGGGTGTTCGATTCTGCAACGGGGTTTGCTCGTCGGAAGCATAGTGCTACTTTGGTTTTAATTTGATGGATGTCTAAAGGTGAGGATCCTGGAGATACGACGAATAGACAGAATAAGTTATGTGATGTAGAATTGGCTTGTTATACATGCGTAATGACGCAAACTTGGCTCAAACTAGTGTCTCAAACTAAGCCCTATATGTAAATAGCCCCACTCAACTAAACCCATGTACATGTACATATATTATGTGGTCCGCTTAAATATTTAAATCTGGGGCAAAAAAGAGTAATACTATGCATTGTGCAGCTACATAGTCGTCACCAAGTCATCATGCGCGTAATGAAAAGATATCAATATATTGAAGGTATTCAAATGCATATTATCGGAGTACGTATTCTAAGCTTCTGGTGGATGAATATTTTACGACTTAATGTTTACCGATGGTATGACATTTATGTACACTAGTATTTTGCAAGTGTAAAACAGCCAAGCATAGCGTAGCGCAAGAGTATTATTTGTCGACTCTGATCCACGAACCGTTCCGTATGAGTGATAGCGGGGTAGCTACCGTCTGACCAACGCCACATAAAGACAAATTACCCTTAGAACAATAAGATCGACTGACTTGCAGCTGCAGGATTTTATCAATATTCAAGGCCAGACTTCACTATGTTTCGGGCTCAGCAGAACGCCTTTGACGATTTAGTTGGTTGGTGAAGGACCTTAGTACAGTCGAGGCGTTTTAGGAATGCTAACGACTACTTGTAGCCAAGGCGACTGATGAAAATCTTACGTCGGAGAACTGGGAGTATATTATGGATGTTTGTGATAAGTTGACAGCCGAAGAAAATGGTGACAAAGATGCTGTAGTTAGTATGATCAAACGGTTGGCACATCGAAATGCCAACGTACAGCTTTACACATTAGAGGTCTGAAATGACCATTCAATTCTAAGGCTAGAGCACTTACTAATATGAGTGAATAGCTTGCAAACTCGCTCAGTCAGAATTGTGGGCATAGTTTCCATCGGGAACTTGCCTCGAGAGCTTTTACCGACGCACTTTTACGTTTAGCTGCTGATCGGAATACACACCAACAAGTCAAGGCAAAGATCCTAGAGCGGATGCAAAAATGGGCAGAGATGTTTCAAGATCCAGACCTAGGAATAATGAAAGATCAGTATGAAAAACTCAAGAGCCAAAATCCAGACCTACATCCTCCCTCTGCACCGTCCAAAAGCCGCCTTACGGACCTTGATCGACAGAAAGAAGAAGAAGAGCTGCAGATGGCATTAAAATTATCGATTCAACATGACAAATCGACAGCAAATGACTCTGGGCAGCAATCGAGAATACCAGTACAATCCTCAGCAAAAGCGGCTGAGCTCCCTACAGAACCGGCAACAATTTTACCTGTGCCTTCTGGGACCACGGCAGCAACGGTTTCTCGAGTTCGGGCACTCTACGATTTCCAAGCATCCGACCCAGATGAACTAACATTTGCGAAAGGTGATATAATTGCGGTTCTAGAGTCAGTTTATAAAGATTGGTGGAAAGGGTTTTTGAGAGGGAAGACGGGTATATTTCCGTTGAATTATGTTGAAAAGTTAATTGATCCCACCCCCGAAGAAATTAAAAAAGAGGCTCAAATGGAGGCAGAAGTGTTTGCCGAAATAAAAAATGTAGAAAAATTACTCACATTATTAAGCACATCAGGCTCAGACTTGAATATTCGGGATAATGAGGAAATTGAAGTGAGTCTGTCGAATTTCTCGTATTTAATATATTTATATTTCCCAGAAACTCTACTACTCCACCCTTGCTATTCGTCCAAAGCTTGTCGAGTTAATCGGCAAATACTCGCAAAAAAAAGGCAAGTTGTTACCGTTATCACGTGATAACTATGCTGATAGTGTCACAAGAGGAATTCACCCAGTTAAATGAAAGGTTTATCAAGTCATGTCGTGACTATGAAAGTCTTCTTGATGCTTCTATGACACAGTATCAGCCTCCATATCCTCACTATGGTCGCAATCCACCAAATTTTCCTCCGCAGTTGGCACAACCTGCTCCTATACCGCAAGATACACAAAGATACTTTGCCTACAATCCTTCGCAAGGCAAGTTCATTACTTTATTTAAAAATTTCCATTCTAATATTCCAATAGTCAACACTTACACGCAACAACAAGCTAATCCTCAAGGTTATTTGCCTCAGTGACATCCCACACTTGCTTGTTAGCGAAACAATGGCCTGTATGGCAGTATAAATTATTAATCAATTAATACTTAGTGAGCTAAATAAATTCTTATTTCATGAAGAATTCATATGATTGGATAGATTACACACAGAATTTTAATAGCTACATAATTTTTAAGACACCAGTTCAATATATGACGATAACCGTGAAGGATTATCACTGTAAATGAAATTCCCGGTTGGTATTTCTAGTATACACATTACGCTTGCCACAGATTTGGGACATTTCCTAACCTGCAAGTGCCCACCATAGTAGACATCTATTAACCTTAGCCAAATTTTAAGTATATTACATTACCACAACAAGATTAATTTTTAAGGTTCATTTTGATATCATGAATTCACCTGCATCTATTTGAGCCTGTTTGATAATTCCCCAGTTTATAGACTTGGGCTTTGAACTTATTTTGATCGTCCTATGTGTTCAATCCTTCTAGCCTCAAATAGAGCTTTCAGGTCTCTTTTATGGTTGGGCTATAGCTGATTGACAGTATTTTTTGCTGAAGTCTCATGAAGATTTGAGAAAAGGTTGACGCCGAGTATTCTGATGGTTGTTACTCATGCTTCGTAATCTTTTGTGACTAGCAAGATCATCTCTTTCAAGTGGAGGGAATAATAAGCCATCATTGATGCTTCCTGTGCTATTTGCTTACCAAGCTTAGCATGTAAGAGTCTTGGACAGGGGTTTCCAGACATCTCGGTAGACGATAGAGTTCGTCGGGGCAGCGCAAAGGTCTCCTACGAAACGTAGCTATGCATGTACCAGTACGCCAAAAACTTATCTATTTCCATCCTTGGATGGTCGTCTAGTTTCTTACAGTCAACTGGCGTCCGTTGTTGTAACAGGTCGCACAGGTCCTTCTGCCTAGGATAAGACTCGCAGCCCGTTTGCCTAGTAGTCTAGACTTCGTGTGCTACTTTGATGGGAGCCAAAACTGGCTAATCACAAGGCCGAAACACGTGGAAAGGGGATAGTGACACGAAAAACAGGTTAACAGTTGGCCTCCATGCCGATGACTTCTGCTCCTCTCTTGTGACTTTACTCCACACCTAGAATATTCATAGGTCATCTTCCCTCTGCGGGGGCCTCAACGCTGGGTGAGTGAAAACTTTCTTCGACCATTCAACAACAATTAAGTCTGGAGACTTGCCACTCCCTATCGCTGCCAACTCCTCCGAATCATATGTGGTTGGGGCAAGAAATGATATCTAATTTCCGGGATCGATCCCGATAAGTTTGTATACCACGTGCCACTTCCACACTGATCAGGCTTAGGGGTTTTCCGTTTGACAGATGATGGTAGGTATTACAGATTGTCACTGTTTATTAAACGTTGTCATCCTTCCGTCATGGAGGTTTATATCTGCAAGAAATCAAATTTGTTAGAATATTCAAGTCTACGTCGGTAATTATGGGTTGATTATTTCATCCAGATTCCAGCAATTTTCGTCCTGCCTACTCGATGACCGGTGGATCTCTTACTAAACACAGTCATGTCGTTTCATGCAGCACTCATGACTTTGAAGTCTCCCACTTCAAGCTGAGTTTCTCGCTAGTGAGTCCTGAATCTGCATTTCACTGAGTGTCACTATTATTGGTACGAGGCTGAAAACTTGGGCGTATCGAGGGACACCAGCATCTTGATCCTCTAGCTTGACACGCCTCGTGAGGAATCAGTGTACGTGGGGGTGTATCTTGTGCTCGACACCCACTGCAGCAGAAGATTCAACCCAAGTGGTGTTCCTTTCGATCGTATACCAATATTCAATTTGATCCATCATGTATTTGTATTTTTCGGACCTGTCGGCTTGATGATGAAAAAGGTAAGTTTCCATGATAATTTACCCAAATACCAATCATTCCCTAGCGTTAGTAGAGCGAGTTGCATCCCAAACACGGGAATTAGATATGAAACGCTCATGCCGTCACACAGACTTTCAGTTGGGCTGCGTAGGGTCATCGCGGATTCTTGGATCACTGTATCCTGCCAGAAATTTCCCCCTTCGCGGACAGGGCGTCTATTCACTGCGCGAGACTTATGTGACGCGAGCACTGAGGCTTTCTCCTGTTTTTCGCAGAGGTGGGTTAAGGACTTGATCAAGGGAACTATAAAGATTGAATAAACCGGTGTTATTTCTATCAAGTGATTTTACACCTTTGATAGGTAGGAAGCTAGCCGAAATCATAAGTGTGTCATAAATCAAGCAAGCACTCAGTTTGGTTTATGTTAATTAGAATTCTAATCGTGAGGCTGGCGCTTTCCTCACCCAACCACATCCGTAGTTGGGTGAGGGTCAGCGATACGTAAAAAACCAGCGATACGTAAATTTTCCCATTTGGACTTCAATTTCTCAACTTCA
>JAATOF010006939.1:0-16913 GCA_013170925.1 Podosphaera leucotricha
ATATATATATATATATATATGTCTTAGACGAAAAGTTTTCATTTTGGGATTAGAAGTCTCAAATGTAAGTAAGCCACGAATCAATATTTCTTAAAAGCGAAATTGAAACTTGATATAATTTCATGTGCACCGTTTTATTGCACCGCATCCCACACACGTTGTGACATCGTATGCTGAGGATATTCGAAACGGTGCTTTTCTAGAGTATGTGATCACATCTCTGCATGGAATAGGGCATTTCTTTTTTACACATACAATTTCATACGGCGGCGAAAGTTCTTTGATGAATGATTACTATATTCGGTAAAGGTCCACGTAACGTCCCTCGCACCACCCCCCTATGGGACCTCGGCCACTCTTCGCCCTAAGCTCTGGCTTAAGTGACTCATTTTTTTTAGATTGCTGCTATTTGATGGCTCTTTTCATCAAAAGTTTTATCAGTTTTCGAAGTATTATGCGCCCGATTATTCTGGTCATACTTACCCTCACTTAATAAACTCAACCGACTCCGAAATTCATTACTCTTTCTTGGGGTCAACAGAAGCACTGATGAAGTTTCATTTGCTATTTTTTAGTCATATTTACACTAATCTGTACTTGGAGCGCTTTACTAGTAGGTTGGGGAGGATATTTGTGTTGTGGAGCATCAAAGGGCTCATGAATGGTTTTACGACACTACTGGGCCATAGTCCCGTCCACTTTCATTTACTTACGATCTTACTGCTAGTTAAAGCTGCACGGCGTGACTTACTGCAATATGTGGAGAAATTTCACTTGCCTATAATTGTACCGGCGTCCCATTCTGCTACTATTCCAAGCTCTTTCCGATTTTGCAGTTATAGGAGGACCAAAAGACCGACTGATCGAGGGGCTGGAATTACATGTATGAGGTGGTAAGAAAAGCAAGTCGACATTATTTTGAAAACAAATATACATAAATTCAATAGTCTCATGGCACCATGGTCATCTAGAATGAGTAATCTTTTTTCCTGAAGGCCAACCCCTTTAACCATTCAAAGGCAGTAAAGTTCGAAATCCATCTATTTTCTGTAGTTGTAAACTTAAAGGAGCCATAGGGAGTGATATCCAAAGAAAAACACTGTTGCTGGGAATTCTTACCCTAATATCACGAGCGGTTCAGGCATCTTCCCCGGGTGCTGAGATACACTCAATGATCGATGTCCAAACACACGAACAGATCTATTCTGAGGCTCCATTGATATGTTGATAATATCCTCTGTACCTTGATTGATTTCTCTTAATGAAAGACTTAGCCCAATTTTGTCCGAGCAGCTGGATGATGCCGCCATGAAAGGGTAGAAATGTATTAACCAAGGCCCAAAATGCCATGGGGCGGGGAGAATATAAGGGAAAAACCTCGACCATTTCTCCCGTACTCGTTTTCGGCGGGCAGCCGCAGCTGTACCCACTATAAGACATGTAGAATTTAAACCTATCGCGTCTAATAGGGCTAACCAGCACTTGTCAAATTATGCCGATTGCTTCTTATGAGCGATATTGTCACCACATGGCGAATGGTTGTGATTAAGAGAGCCCTTCGTAAAAAGGGTACTGAAGATGGTGATGAGACGATTCCGACCGAAACCTGCGTTGATGATTAGGGATCCTGAAGCTAAGTACTGCAACTCTTCAACGATATGCTAGATGTGCTAGATGTGCATAAATACTGAGCATTCACTGCCGGCACCGCAAGAAGGTGAAAAGTTCTCTTGGACAGCTGTAGACCAGTACAAAACGTCTGTTTTTTGAAACAAAAGCACATGATAAACTTGCTAGGTAATAATAGGCTAGCGTTATCTCGGTTAGTTGGAGCTCTCACCTTATAAATAAGGAGATTTTTCCTCCACCCCAAGCAATCCCACATATCGATAATTACATTCTTCTCTCTGAACGTTAAGTCCATACTCGAAATGAGAGAAAGAGACTAAAATTTCTTGATGGTAATCATGAGAATAGCCTTGTTACAGACCTTATCTGATAGCGCTGGAATAAGGCAGTTTCAACAGCAACTGAACCGAAACTCGATTCTGACTCTTACAAACGGCGAGCAGATGGAGTCAGACCATCAAAAAGGTACTTCAATTCCACTGACGATTCAAGGTCATGTAACTAGCTCTCATCGTTGACTGATGACTTTCTTAACTGGGAATCTCTCCTACAAAACCATGCGGAGAAAAAAAACAGTTAATTATCTGAATTTCAAATTTGCTCTGCAACGTACCATCTTTATATTCAAGCAACATTATGCTAACTTTGATTCACAGTGCCTTGAATGGCTTAATATTGGATTATCTGACCACTGAAGGATATCCTTGCGCCGCTGCTAAATTTTCAAAAGAAGCTAACCTTCAACCTTATCAACCGGAGAATGAAATTAAGGCTCGTTACGAGATACAACATTCTGTACATACTGGAGATATCCAGACTGCGTTGAACCTTATTAACGACTTGGATCCAGAGGTAAGCATTGTACATAACATTTTTTTTTTTTTTTAAAACGCTATGATTAGACATGAGTTTCATGCACCACTCATATAACTATCAAGTTATTGATGAGAAACAAACCTTCAGTCCTCAGAATGAGCTCTAATTACTAAAAATTGTCTTTAACCTTTTGACATACAGAGCTAATTGTTTACTACATAGATGTTAGATCGTGAACCTGCCCTACACTCTGACCTTCTTCGTCTTCAGCTCATCGAATTGATTAGAAACTATAACAGTCAGCCGAATGGAGACATTCGTTTGGCGCTGAACTTTGCCTCCGAGCATCTCGCTCCTCGTGCCTCGACAAACCAGCTCTTTCTAGAAGACCTGGAAAAAACTATGGCACTTTTAATCTTTCCTCCTGACCAACTTGAATCTCATCTCGCAGCCATGTTAGATCCTTCACTACGAAGAATCGTCGCCGAAAAGGTAAATACTTCTATGTTAGAGCGCCAAAAATACCGTAAAGAAGCTGCTATAAGAGGACTTGTTCGCTTAAGAGCATGGGCCGAAGAAACTGCTAGGTCACAAAATATTATTCTTCCTCCTGAAATGACGTTCGACTTTTCGAGGCACGAAAACAGTAACCTTGCCCCTGACCCAATGGTGACATAACTCTCAGGTGTTTTAGAAATTTAGATTAGCCAGAGCAAGTTACTACGGTAGTAAATAGTTCTTTTTGCTATTCAATCCTGTGAAAGCCTTTTTAAATAAATAGCTGTAAATTCTATCATCCAAATATTTCATAGCACTACTTGGTTGAATTAATCCCAAGGATGACGAATACCAGATCATAACCTTTCTCCAAACTAGCTTCTAAGTTGAGTTATCATCAAATCTATCGATAGCCACAGTATGAATCGCTGTCTCCCCATCGCCATCTCTGAGCCAAGAAACTGGAAGTATCATTTATCGAACTCCACACGAGTTCGAGAGGGCTTGAGACAGGAGAAGCAGGGCAAAACTATACGTTCTATTCCAGCTATCTACGGATCTCCCGTCATGTTGCGTACATCATGTCAAGGCATTGTCTTGCATTTGCACATGTTTAGATTAGCTTCCTCTGCTAATTGGACACGAGGTAGTATACGCTGACAATATGAAGCTGATGTTATTCTCCCCAGCTCATGTTCTAGACTAAGATGGAACCTTTTGATATTCGAAAACAGGATCCCCTTTGCATCCATTTACATCTTGGAGCAAATTTTGATGAAACACAACTTTCGCCGCACGCTTCACTGGGCGAATGTGCATTCGCATTTGCTTGGTTCTGGGTCATGGCTCAATTGGAAGTATACACTAAAATTTACAATATCTGTATCCCCTTTGCTCGATAGATTCCTGGATGGCCTTTCAACCAAAGTTCCAAAGAGCAAACGTGAATATTGCTAATTCCAAGTTGACCATAAATTGACCATCTGGCGATCTAATTCAATTCAAAGGATGGCTAGGTCACTTGACGTTCAAGGCATGTTGAGATTGTCTCCACGATAGTATCCTGGTTAAGTTGCCATGGATTAGATTGAAAAATTGAAAAGCCACCTTTGAAGTGGTCTGAGCTGCGACACATTGAGCCATCCACCCGTTAATCTCGCTTGAAATTTTGACGACGGAGTGCGATATATTATAGGGCTGGTGGATCAATTAGGACGTTACCATTGATGTGTAAAACACAGAAATGTTACGGGCTGCGCCTTTATTAATGGTTATGACAGGGGTATCAACAACGATCATATCCGTCTCTGACTTTAAGAAAGTCTACACGAAGGCAGAAAATAGGGATAGTATTTAAAAGTTTGCCTGTATATTAATGTTGCCTATCACAGGGAGGCTCCATTTAACGATTACAAAGAGAAAATGTGAGTAGGATGATATTTTCTCACTAGATTTGCAACCATTTTTTTAAACAACGAGACTAGAGAGGCTTCACGGCTATGACAAATCATTTTACCAAAACATATGTTGTGTTTACTTCCTGATTTAGGCATTGCACTATCTAAATGGAAAATCAGCAGATTTCTCTACAGGTAGCTGATGAGCATCTCATTAGATTAGAATATAGGCATACCTTGTTCGAATTCATGAAGACTTTCTGAGGCTCAATGTCATTTCGTAAAATGGACAAGTTGCGAAATAACTACACGTAGTACACAAAGTTTTAGAGAAGCCAGGTAATATGATGTAGGCAAATGTATCGCCTGAAGAGTTTCTTGCGTAATGTGATAAGATTAAGTGGGAAGTATGGCACAAATGTGTAGAAGCGCAGAGAAATATAAATTCTTGACTTTTGGCTATTATATTCATAGTCTTTCCGATGCTCATAGGTTGAGAACTCCTAGGTTATCGTTTGTTTGAATTACCTGTGACGTATAGCGGCATCATTATCTTCTTAGCCCCTAAAGTTCTTGGTACAACGTACATTTCAAGGTCACGTTGTGAGATACTTTAGTCAGAAGAGAGGTAACCTCTTCGATAGATTTATACCACCGCAATGAGGTGTAAATCTTTTGTCCCTTGCAAATCTAGCCTGAATCCAGTAATATGTTTACAAATGACGGATTTAAGGCTAGATAATTACCAATGACCCTTTTCCCCTCAATCACGATCTTTTTCCAGGAATGTCGGGTCTCTTTTAATTTTCCCTTCAAACTTCCGCCACCATTCTTCGAAAGCCTTCAGTGGGACTAGCTCTTCAGCTCCGGTAAATGAACCATAGCTTGCTAGAAAATTGAAGGCGTCCTTAATGATCCGTTGAGCCAGTAGTAAGTTGTTAGGGATAGTCCGAGGATTTGCTTCGTTTGTGGTGCAGCTCGGAAGGCTTCGATTGACAGTATTAGCAGCCTGGAGGTTGGCCATTTGTAATGCTACAGCTTCCACTGATTCGATACTAATTCCCACGATGATCTCTCTTGCTGACCCACTTACTATTCCTGTTTCAGAGGCGTCCATTATGACCTCGGGTAACCCATCAGTTCCCGAGTCTATTTCTGAATTGCATGAAGCTACGGATGTCTTTTCATTGCCGTTATCTAGCCCCGAGATTTTGAAAACAGCTGATTCTTTAGTTTCTCCAATAGCGCCCAGGAATCGGAAATTAGTTGGTGACTGAGGCAACGCTAGGTATACAGCTGCCGCGGTGGCTGGCGAAAGGACGATCCCTGGTAGAAGAAAGACAGTCAGGTGGGTGAACGGCTTAGCTGGTGCTGGTGGGATGGTGATAGTATATACATAGCTTGTCGGCGAGGGGGCGCTTGTGGGGGTTATGAGAAGCGGTGAGCCGGCAGGAACCTAATGATTTTAGTTACTACTGCTGATTTCTCGGAGTGGTATAATAAGAGCAAATTGAGGAACTTACTATCCCGAATAATTGTGGTATTGCAGGTTCTGGGGCCATGTTAGGACTTGTAGAGTCGTACGCGGGTAATGATCAATTCATCTACCTTTTATTTTACGGTATTTATCTGTCCATCAGAACAAGAATCTTCGAGAAACTTCCCATTTAAAAAAGCCAGTGCCAAACCAGTAAGGAGTCAGTGTATTTATAGTTAGTGTTTATTTCATATGGAATTGGTGTTTAGCAGAATTCAATGTCATCATTTACGAATCTGGACCTCGTGGATCAATGCGATGTGTGAGTGTGAGCCGATAATGTATCGAGGATACAGACTTGGAAGTGACGCGAAAACTGACGACCAACTATGCTAGCCTACCCTATCCAAATTCATCCGCTGAGAAGACTTTCTTGGCAGACTACTACATACTTATGTGGAAGGGGACGACGATTGGGTATCTGCTTGAAAGCGTTGTCAATCAGCTTTCCATCCTTCCACCAGATATCCAAGAGAAGGTGCAGCTCAGTATCGACCACACTCAGCGTTGTCTTTCGCTCTTTCAAAACTTAGAAAATTATACAGACCGTACTTCGGCTGCTGCAATTCTTTGCGATTATTGGCGTAACTGTCAGACCTTTCAGGTGTTAGCTGGCTGGCGCTCTGAGCTCTACCCTGTGTATGGTCCAGATAATGAAATTTTGTGGAGTTTTGAGCGTAGTGCCAGTGTGCTCTTCGGTATCACAGCATATGGCGTGCATCTCACCGCGTATACAAAAAGTGAAGCGTCACCTCATGGAATAAAGATTTGGGTTCCACGTCGAGCTGCACAGAAACAAACGTTTGGAGGAATGTTGGATAACTCCGTTGCCGGGGGGATGGCTACTGGAGAGATTCCTCGAGAATGTTTACTGAGAGAGGCGGAAGAAGAGGCGGGCTTAGACAAAGAGTTAATCAGAGGGCATGCGAAAGATTGTGGCACGGTAAGTTATATCTATGTCCGAGACGCAAGGGCCGGTGGCGAAGTTGGTTTAGTACAACCTGAGTGTCAGTTCATCTATGATTTAGAGCTACCAAGTGATGTGCTGCCGACACCTCATGACGGTGAGGTCGCAGAGTTCTATCTCTGGGAGCTACCAGAAGTCCAATCGGCCCTACAAAGAGGGGAATTCAAGCCAAACTGTGCTCTAGTGATGCTTGATTTCTTGATTAGATGGGGTATTTTGAATCAGGAAAATGAGAAAGATTTTTCAGAGATCAAGAGGCGGATTCATCGAGACTTGAAATTTCCTGGGCCACATCGAACTTTTGAATCCAAACATCCAAGTTAAATTTATATATATATATATATGTCGAATCAAAATATGCGCTCGACTAAGAGAAAACGATTTTTAAATCAAATCTAATAAGTATCTTTCAAGAAAAATTTAGACATCAATGATTCGATATCGACACTATCCTTGTGGGATTTTAAAGTTTAAATTTTTACAGGATAATCTTTTGACATTTAAGCAGACATCTGTTCTAACAAACTTCCAACTGGAAATTGAATGACATTGCCTGGCAAGCGTTGGCTCCAGTTTTTCTTCACGATGCGACTATGATGAAGTCACTTTCTGCCGAAAGAGGCGTATATTTTAGGGAAAGTAGAATTACCGACCATATGTCTATCTTATAAGGCACATAATAGATACATATACATGTATCTACACGTATGATGCAAGTCCTTTATCTTCTCTATATCCCGAATGACCATAATACCAATTACAATCTGCTTCTCATGGTAGATGTGAGCACCCTGGCTATTCATCGATCTTCTAAGAAACATAAAATTAAAATGGATTTTATCGTACCATGCCTGACATACCTGGTACCTTAACTCTTCCAGGATCGACCTGGTGAAATTCACACAGTCGAGGAAAGTTGCCACCGCCAACTTGGTCAAAAATGAATCCATTCTTAGGGTAGGCGAATATAAGTCTAAATAATCAACACCATATATCTGTCCAGAACCTTGGGCTACCAACATTCCCTGAAATTTCACTACAGATACCCACCAGAAACATATAGCTCTCCTCTCATGAGGTAATTGAGTCATGCGTGTAAATATTCCCTTCGTATTCATTGATCTTAGCTTCTCATCTATTGCTATTTCCCAGGGATCATTGTCAGTGCCGTCGAATGCCTTCTTCTGTGATTTTGGAAACGGAGGTCACCTCCAGTGTAGAGTATAGCGCGTTAAGTCTCTTTGAGAAAAATCATAATGTTTTCAAACCATGCCACTAGCTCCTTAGACAAATTAAATTTAGGATACTATATATCTAAAAGAATATATTGTATCTGAATTGTAATCTAGTAGAGAAGAGTAATTCTTCCTTTTTTTCTTCAGACTTTCCAGAGCTTCATGAATTGCAGCTTATGTGCAGACCAAGGTGGGATTGGCTTAAGAACACATTTACAGCACTGCTGATATTTTGATATTATCTGCTGAGTCAATTTTGAAGTGATAACGTGGAGTTGTAAATCGATCAATTTCATCGACGCGACTTTGCTCGTCAATAACAGGATCTTAGGAGGCGACGCTTGAACTTGATAAATTTGATGGGGTATCAACAGCTGACGATTGTGGTTTAGAATTTATCAGAATTAGAGTGGACGTACAAGTCGAGTTGATAATTGGTTTGGAAATCCTCAGATGTGTTTGATATATCGCCGAACTGTTCAAGGTCTGACTTGCTCCAATCGCCCCAAAAAATCTTACAAGGATCGATGTTTGCTCACAGACATTTTGTCACTGTTGTATAAGGATAATAAGGATAATTAGTACCTTACCAAGATTTCTAGTCATCGTTGTTAGGTGTATTATCTATCTCCCACACTAACTGGTACTTGGCGCTGTGGTGCTGCCCTACAATAACTGGCAGACAAAAACCCCTTATATGGATATGTGTGAAAGTTAATAGTCATATTTTCAAGCGGTTTATGCTTACTGGCACATGTAGTCCTATAATTTCACAAGTAATAGATTGCTAAATTAAAAGTATCTTACAAACAGAGTGGAAGATTAGCGTGCGACAATGTATACTTCATAGCTCAAGACGGAAGTTATAAATAGTGAAGGAATCTGTTACTAAGAAACAGGTTGACAACTATTTCTGGAATATTAAGCGAATTTTCGTAAATTCGGAAAAACACTATTGCGTTGCTTCAAAACTCAATTCCCTGTCATCGTGCCTATTAGATATCGCCTTTCGCATAGCCTTCATTATCCCAATTATCTCATCTACTTCAATGCAAGAGTATGTTCCCTGACACATAAAATTACTAATAACGCAAAATTTTGAAGCTACGGCTGTGGAAAAAAGAGTTTCCAACGACCTTCATATCGTTGGCCACAATCCAATTGTCGTCTTCACCTCGCTTTGCCAGGTGAAACTTTTTTTAATAACGTGTCGACAAATATTGACAATCTAATAAGACTAATTAAGATTCGTTATAATCAATCAGTGTACTTATGGCTTCAACGGAAACACAGCTCTTCGATGAGACTTTCACTATAACATACCAAGATCACTCCAAATATGATCGCGTAGCCCGCGTTAGTGGTACATCCACTGACTCACAAACTATAATGACTTTAGACATCAACATACTGCTATTCCCTCTTTCAGTCGGTGAAAGTGTGCATCTAGTGTTAGCATCCAGTCTTGCACTTGACGGCACCAAGGATGATGGACGCGGTTGGCGCGATGTCGCACGCAATGGACCGGGTGGTGAGCCAACGTTGGCAGATCTTTTTGACTACGTTTGTCATGGCAAGGTCTATAAGTTTGAAGATGGAGAGGACGGATTGATGATGTGAGTTAAACATTACCTTAAAGTTTTATCAGCAATTTAGGTGTAACAAAGGTATTCCTAACCAATTTTTAGGAAAGCGTATATCAGCTTCGGCGGCTTACTGATGACGATTGAAGGACCTTACAAAAAATTAACACCCTTAAGAGTCGACTATATTTATCTATTAATTAAGAAATAATTCAGAAATAAACACATGTATTATTCTTCAGCTATGATCAATTGATTGAATTCCTAACGTAGGCACAAGCCCTGCACCCAAGAGGCGTGGCACGGGAAGTCAATTCCTAAAAGATTTAGCACGACCTAATTCCCTGACTATCGCTAGCCAGTTCTTGCTAAAAAAAAAAAAGCTAAAAGACACATTAGCACCAAAATTTCGATGCTCTGCGCCATCCTTATCCTCTCCATCACGACGAACGTCCATAAGAGAGAGAAATTTCACATCAGCAGCTCAAAATGTGCCAAAGCCACTGTTACGACCGAGGCTGAATGTCTCGGCCCCGCCCAAAAGGAAGCGTAGCTAACTTTGAATGTTATGGCTTCACCTAATTGAATCGAAAATAATCTTGGCGTCCATAACACCCCCAATGTCATACATTCAGATAAAAAACCGGATAAAATCTCACTATAACCACCTCGTTCCTTTCCTTTGCCAAACTCTTTATCCTCACTTTTCTCGTAGATTTCCATCGAAACAAGGCCTTCCGAAACCATCACAACCTCTCCAGCTTTGTGTGCCCTCCGACTTTGTACCTCCATCTCATATTATTTACATCGTGGATCTATGGACCGCCAAAGCAAAAAAAAAAAGAATATTTAACAACCCCGTCGACAACGTTGTCGGGAGGGTTTGTAATCCTATACTTCGTGAGCTGAATCGTGGCGGATTGAGTGAAGCTGTATCTTCGGTTTGGATGGATTTCAGTGTAGAGTGGACGTTGACTAAGGAAGATAAAGTTTCTGCGTTGGTGAAAATCCGATTGAGGCTCTTTTTGACTATCTCAAATATTTGGCGATATTGACGTTTGCAGCCAGCACCGCGTGAAGGTCAAAAGTTCGTCTCTGCTTCTTCATGACATGCTCTGTGGTGAGCTAGGCTATGATTTGTGTGTACCAGGGAGGTCCAAGTATAGCTGCGAATATCCTCAGGTAATAATAGTGGCGAAAATTACCACTATCGTTGGCCAATAACTCTACAACTTCTTTAAACCCAATAATTCTAGATATAAGTCAATTCTAAGTCATTTTAGACAATTGCGATATTTTTTTCTGTGAAAATAATTCTTGATTACGCGATTGGCAACGGTCTTCATCTGTAAAGTTTACCATACAGGGCCACAGGGCACAGGGGTATTTTTCGGGGTGCCATTGAGTGCTTCTTTACACGATCTCCATAGGTAATTAAGTCGTTGCCCCAAACCCGTAAGTCCAAGCCCCTGATACATCCTGCTCTATGTTTGCCAACGTGCATTAATTCCGTTAGTTTGGCTATTTTGTATAAGATCGTCTGACCAATAGGACTCAACAAGAGCCCAATTTAAAGGCGTCTCTCGATAAAATTAGAAGGTCCACACCTGCCAGCTTGTCTATTAACGCTTTACCGTGGTGCCCACAAAATCAAGACATAACCAAAAATGAGATGCATAAACGTTATTCCAAATTCGCTAACCAGATATAGTAGGTGATGTGCATTTCTTCGCCCTGAATCTGCCATCCCCTGTCATTCATCACGAAAATTTTCATTTTCGAGAGATTAAACACAGAACACGCTACCATAAATGAGACAGCTTACTGATCCCCAACTTAGTCATCCGCCTGCCTAGGTTGGCAGCAATCAGCATTCAATAGTTTTTGTCAGGAGAAATCATTCCAAAGCACAAAGCTTAAATATCGTCCCAGTATCAAGAATGAATGACAATATTTGATGCAGCGCTTAGAGCCTTGAATTCTCGCACATATAGTTCCATGATCGGTAGTGCTGATGACTCTGAAAGTGGAAATCTGGAAACAGACGCTGGGGCGTACAGTTCTTTTTCTTGTGTAGAATTACTATAGTTTGAATTTGATTTCATTGACCTGATCTGGCGCTTTTAATGGCCCAGGCAGGAAACTATCAACTTCTCATTTACATAGGAGGAAACATTTCGGTGAAAACCTCCTAGCCAACCTGGTAGAATTCTTCGGTTCTTGTGCTTACCTGTAGGAAGTGCGCTCACACTGTTTCGCCCAGTGTTAATTTCCTTCACGTCAAGCACCATCTCCTTGCTCTCTCCAACACTCGTCTGTCTACTTCTCCCATCAAACGGAACTGCTCTAGCCATCCCGGGTCTAGGATCCACTGAGTAATTCTTCTCAGGTCTTCTGGATCGTTTATGATTTCTTCAAATGACCGACCGGTTCACAGCCTTCCTCAACACTTCAGTGGGCATGGCATGCCTTCATTGCATGCTTGACGTTTTCAGAAGGATATCCACATGGGCATCTGGGACTATCGACTCCAGGTACTTTTCTTCGGTACAGATAAGAATTGAGCCCAATGTGCTCACTCCTTATCTGCATTGCTAAGCTGCTTTGTGACCTTTTTAGGTATTGATGTAATTGGGAAGGCGTTGCCGAGAAATTCATCTTTCGTTTGCTTGTATTTTTATCAATGTAAATTTTGGCAGCGTTCCAGACTTCAGGGTCGGCTATATTTCTATTTCTCTGAGTTCCGTTCCGATGTTGGTGTGGCCAAGACACTCTTGCTACGCCGCGATCTTTACCAGCTCTTTCTGTCCCTTAGTGGACTTTTCCTCGCCGCAGATCCTAGCCCACTCGTCTCTATCCCTTTCCTGAGATAGAGATACACGGTTGTTTCTTTCTCTGGCTTGTATCCTGATCTTCCGACAGAACTTTTCTATGGTCTCTCAGACCGATGATTCGCGAGTGAGGCCGGCGTACTGCACCCTTCTATACTTTAAGTAGATCTCCATTGGTAGAATGGAGGTCTTGTGTTCTAGCACTCTGGTACTGGTGGACTCGTATGCTGCTGTGATCTTTAGTAAGCATTCTCTTTGTATTGCCTTTAGAGGTTTCACTAGAATCACTGTAATTATTAAACATTCTATTTGTAATTGTGTAAAATATATGATTTCACAAGTTTTACTAGAATGCACAGGTCGGCTTTTGCAAAATCACTAATTTAGGGATGAGTAAGCTGTCTCATTTTTGGTAGCGTGTTCTGTGTTTGATCTCTCGAAAATGAAAATTTTCGTGATGGATGACAGGGGATGGCAGATTCAGGGCGAATAAATGCACATCACCTACTATATCTGGTTAGCTAATTTAGAATAACGTTTACTTATGCATCTCCATTTTTATTATGTCTTGATTTTGGGGACACCACGGTATGTGTGTGTACCTTGGAAGATGCAGGAGTCAAATTGCCCAGGATGTGTGAAAAATATGTCTCTACGTCATCAAAATATCGCTAAAGCCCATCATCGCACATCGCGAAACGTATGTGCCCTTGGGTTCACACTTCAATACCACTGTTATTAAGTCACAACATCTTAACTGCTCGAATAGTGATTAGATCTGGGTTCTCCCATCAGGATCGGTGTACACTTGCAAAACTAAGGGACTAGGTCAATCGGAAGAATCAGAAAATAATCACATAGATTCTAGAGCATCATAGTGTATATGATAGGAAACACCATCACATAAGGATTAAGAAAGTTTTAAAATTTAAAATACTGACCGTAATAAGGGAAACCAAATTCTATTAAATTAACAATTAACAAAAACCGTTAAGGTTATTCATACCTGAGAAATTGTGTTTACTCTATCAGCGGTTCATTTAGGTTATTGATACAAGGAATGGCTCAATAAATCGCCAGATGCGGAATCTAAGGAAGAACCTGATAGAATTGACTTCCCTAGTGAGGCCCCCGTCATTAATTGGGTGACTATGATCCGGATCCTTCTCTCCTTATTTTGATTTCATTAGGGATGACACTGGATTAGGATATATTTTACTTGAAGTTATATTGGAGTCCTATCGAGAATTTCTGTCGCCAATGAGCTGATCAAGAGTCTGCTGAAGGTCTCGAGATGGTAATAAACGCAAGTACAAAAGTTCTCATCTTTGTCTGGCTCCCTAAAACGATACAACACCAGGTAGACAGCGATATGATAGTCCTTTTTCCCTAGAAAAATTGTAGAGCTCAAAGAATCGCGTCTTCACTTGAAATGGTTAAGGACAATTAAAGAGTGACATACCGTAAATAAAGATAAATAGGTTTATGATGATGAAAGATACTGATTGATAACTTGTATTTTCAATCTTGTTATTTTTTGTACTGTCTATACAGGATCTTTTTCTTATATACATGTACACGAGAATAGAGTTCTATGTGATTCTAGATATTTCTATTTGGTTGTATGAGGACATTAGATTAATGCATGCATAATATGCTTTATTAGTGGATTTGCTATTTTAACCATAAATATGATTTTATAGCACAGATCAGTAAACTAGATGCAGTCATGTTTCTGCCCTAGTTACAAAATCTTCTTTATGGGTGTGGTATTATTGCAAGAGGAAAGATCCGATACTTGTTTTCGGTAATTTGACTTTGTAACTGAGAATGGAGCCAAATCTAATAGTTGGAGGATGTGGGACGAGTGTGGAGGGGAGAGACAAGGTGAATTTTATGTTCCTTGCAAAGTAACATGAAATCGAGATCGATATGGCTGCTATGACCTTCAAGTATCAAAATTTGATACCGATCGTTAGATGCAGCTCCAGGGATAAATATCTGCTTAAGCCAATTTGGTGGTTGGTATGGGAACCTAAGTGGTTTGGAGGTGTTTTCCCTTGAAAATTACGAGACACTTCAACTTTTTGCCAATCGCCGACACTACCTCGAAAATTGATACCCATTCGCGATTTTCTGGCGTTTTCACGTAGGACTTTGTCTTTTTAGAACTAGCCAGAACTGTAGTATTACTACAAGCTTCTAATGCCATCCCAGATTCGTCCATATTCTAAACGTCACTCAAGGACACCTTTAGCAGGTGGTAGGTTGACCTGAGCAAGTCAAAAAAGGCCCTGATTTCGGATTCTTTGGGGACTTCGACTCTATAAGCTTCAACCTTCCTACCAACAATAGTTCGAATGCGAAGATTGCGACGTAGGAAGCTCAGTATCTAATCCTTTCCAAGTTTTTGGTGGTCTCCATTAGCGACCAGAATTCGGGTGGCCATCTCTCGAGCTCGAGCATGGCTAGGAGGGAATCCACGGGAAACCTCTTGCAATATCTATTCAGCTAGGTATTCCTCTTGGTCCGAACTTAATCGCTGGCGATGTGGCTGAGATATGCGTTGAAATGCTTTACCGTCTAATCTGCTTTTAATTCTGTTTCCGGGGATGCCATGAGCAGCAGCAGCCCTTTGGCTCGTAAAGACGCTTCTTTCGAGACCATAGATCGCCAATTGAATAGTATTTTCGTAATTGTCCATTTTGAATCAAGTTGTAATTATATATGAGATCTTTAAGTGACAAGGTATATTTTAATCGAGTGGCCGAACGATAGGGTCCGAGCTTACCACCTAGAACTTGGTATACTCTCTTTTGGCACTCCGAGCATCAATAACGGCATGCTGTAAAGAATTTTTCCCCGAACTGTGAGATATCCCGATTATGCTTCATATATTTACAAATATCTTCGTTGGCATCTCTCAAACCTCTCAGCTCAATTTTGGCTTTCCATTATCACGCGCGTTAATTCCTCCCCCTTCATGAAGGTTCCTATCATGGCCTCATTCTGGTCGGCTTGTAAATTCGCTTGAATTAAAACGATCGCGAATCATCATGAAGGCTTCTCGATATGCGCTCAAAGGAGGCTCAAAATTGCAGATTCTATGGAATTAAAAAGGGTGATGGATGATGTTATTTTTGTTAACCAGAATGGTGCCGTTGACAAAGAATCTCACGTGGCGATTTAGTTCCCCAGACCCTAAGCGAGCGGCTAATTAGCGACGGGTGTAATCCCTTCAAAGAGTCGTCGGGAGCTCACGAAAAACATTGCCTTCACTGACAGAGAAAGCTTAAATCGCTGCCGCATCAGGGAATTTGATATCCGAAAGAGCAAGTTTTCT
Organism: Podosphaera leucotricha; assembly: GCA_013170925.1. Classification (NCBI taxonomy): domain Eukaryota; kingdom Fungi; phylum Ascomycota; class Leotiomycetes; order Helotiales; family Erysiphaceae; genus Podosphaera; species Podosphaera leucotricha. Next base: position 15,837 of record JAATOF010006939.1, read on the forward strand.
CCAAAACATAAGACTGCTCAATCAAGTAATCAGTTTTGAACACTGATCGGTATATGCGGTGGTATCATCTCTTCACTTTAGTTTCGGCTGTAGTAGCTTCGTATGTTTGCTGCATGATTGAAATAGCCAAACTCAAGACATCACAGTTCGTACATAAAAATACACGTGTCGTTTTGGTCACAGGTAGAAAGCTTGAGATGTTTTGAGCCGGGGCAGCCACAGTAGAGGGGCTAAACTACTAGGAAGCGGCTTACTAATATAAGACCAAAAGATATTAGGAATTCTTTATGGAGCATAATTCGTGTCTGGAGTAACACCAGAATGAGTGTAAGTTTATATTAATTCTCTAAATGGAACACAATTATTTAGTGTGTATCTGCGGCGGGTCGGCAGTCACACTGCAATATCTCCCACATAAAAGAGATCTCTTGACCGCGAGGAGCAGCATCGCTACCTCTAAACTTATCCTTCTTCTACATCTGAAGTAAATAAATTCCACAGCTTATACGTAAATGGATTATTACCGCGAATTGTCTACCATGCAGCATCTTGATATGGCGCAGTCCGTATCCTACCTCAGCAGATATCATAAAACTCTTACAAGTCCGACTACCTACTACCTGGGAAATATCGCGAATTTCACACTCCACACTCAGAAGCTTCTCAAAATCATTAGTCTGAAAAGCTACCAGAAAATACGGCAAAATGTACCATCACTCCACTTTCACGATTTACTCTCACAGCAGAGGATTGGATGGCTTTACATTTGTAATATTGACTAGTCTGTATTGTACATGAAGATGTTTGCGCCGAGGGACAATTCTATCAATAATTTATGTATATCAAATACTTTAGTGATGGAAACGGACTGTCAATGTTTGACACCGCCAGATTAACATCAGAGAGAATGGGCGGTTGCTACGTTTGGCAATCCAAGTTGGAGCAGAAAAGACTACGATGTCAGGAATAGTCACATGTGTTATGAATAGTCACATGATAGCTTGGCTTGTGGGGTACTTCGGTACACATATCATAAATAGAGCAGTCGCCCAATACCATAATATAACATCTGTATCC
>JAATOF010006946.1:0-10372 GCA_013170925.1 Podosphaera leucotricha
CCGTATTTCCGCGGCCCACCTGGGCCGCGCTTTAAGCTCCTCCTTGCAGGCTTTTTTGAGACGCCCAAAGGCGTTGGCGCGCTTCCGCATGGTTCGCGGCGGAGAGTCGGCGTATGCTTGTTTCGTGTGGGGGCTGCGGTTACCTCCGGCAGGGAACCAATCTGCGGTCGAATGAACTCTGAAACGGGGCAAGCACGCTCCGGGGGGAGCTATGGACCAGTCGGACAAGCGCAATTCGGCTCGCAAGCGGGTTCTGAAGGGCGGGACCATCGTCTTCAACGCGCGTTCGTCGACGCTCTCCTGCACGGTGCGGGATTTCTCCGACACCGGAGCCCGTCTCAAGGTTTCCAAGGATCTCGCCATTCCGAGCCAGTTCGATCTCATCGTCGAGTCCGACGGTATCGAGGTGCCCTGCACGGTGGCGTGGCGGCGGGGCGAGGAGGTCGGCGTGCGTTTCGACGCGCCACCGTCCAAGCGTACCCCGAAGCGCAACCAGGTCGTGCAGCCGCTGGACAGGCCAGGCTCGCTGAGCTCGATCCGGCGCAAGACCTAGCGTTTCGCCACGGCAGTCCTTTATGGCTCACGCAGGGTTCTTCTGGAGAAGGGGCGCGCGCGTTTGACGGCTGTATTCATTCATGGCGTGCCCGATACGAAACGGGTGTGGGACCGGCTCATCGCGGAGATCGATCGCGAAGATGCGACGGCGTTGGAGCTGCCGGGCTTCGGGTGCGATACGCCGCAGGGCTTTGACGCCAGCAAGGAGGCCTACCTCGCGTGGCTCATTGCAACGCTCGAGGCCCTGCCGGGGCCGCATGATCTCGTGGCCCACGACTGGGGCTCCATCCTCGCGATGCGGGTGCTCTTGGTTCGGCCGGACCTCGTGAGGAGCTGGGTCGCGGGCGGCGCGCCGTTCACGCCCGACTACACGTGGCACACGACGGCACGCATCTGGCAGACCGAAGGTGCTGGCGAAAGGGCCATGGAGCGCTTCACGGCACCGCTCGCGATCGACATGCTGCGGCGGGCGGGACTTTCAGAAGCGGATGCGGCGGAAACCGCGCGCGGAATTGATGATCGTATGAAGGCGTTCATTCTGCGCCTTTACCGCTCAGGCCGCGATGTGTTCGAGACGTGGGGCGCAGCGCTCGCTGTTTCGCAATCTCCGGGTCTCGTACTGTGGGGTGAGCGCGATATCTATGCGGCGCCCATCTATGGCGAGCGCCTGGCAGAAGTCACGGGCGCGCGTGCGGTGACGATGGATAGCGGCCATTGGTGGCAGGTCGAGCAACCGAAGGCCGCGGCGGCCGAGATCCTTGCATTCTGGAGGACGCATGCTCGCTGATTGAGCGCGCGTCCACTGTGCGGCTCAGCCTGCGCGCCGTCCCGACGCGCGGACTGTGCGCTTCAAGCGCTCGGGCACAGGCTCACACAGCACGTCGCCAAAGGAGCGCGCGAGGACCGAGCGCGTGTGCAGATACATTTCGTGCTTTCTTCGGATCGTGTCGTCATTCGATATGGCGGCCTTCACCCTGGCGGCCACAAAGGGATCCAGCTCGCCGTCGGCGAACGCCATGATCAATTCGTCGGACATAGATACGATCATCACATCTCCCGTCGCCAGTACGCGCTCCGGTTGCTGGCTGTCTTTTCCAACCAACGTGATGGACTACGCATTTCCGTCGCGTTTGTTCCAACGCCCGGTTGCATCCTCCAGCACGTGCCTATTCAGCAACAAGCAGGATGAACGCTGGCTGAAGGGCTGGGGAGCGGAATAGGGGGAGAGATGCGTGCCCGAAGGAGATCAGGCGGCGATCGCGACGTCGAGGGGCTTTGCGCGTGAAACCCAGCGCCACGTCATAAAAGGACGCACGTCGGTCATCTGGCCGTCCACGAGGCGGGCGAGGGGCCAAGCGCCCTCTTCACAGTCGACGATGCGCGCCGAGATCCACCTCTCGACGACGTCGTCTTCGGTGCGGTCCATGGGACGCCAATGGCGATATTGGATCGCGATGGTGTCACCTGGCTGCAGGGCGTCGAGGCTCACGGACATTGGGCCGCTCCAGTTCTGATTTCGAGTCAGTGCGGCGAGAATAACCGCGCTCGGTCTCAGTTTTTTGGCACCATCTGGGCGATATTGAGAGGCCGTTTCAAAGGCTCTTTTCTGCCTTGCTTTGCAGCGCTGGAGCTAAGGAAAATACGGCAAATCCATAAGGATCGACTGCTCGATATATGGGCAATTTGTTGTGGAATTGGCGAGTGTTGCGGCGCTTCGGCCAACATAACAGTCCTGTGACAGTTGCGCGCGGCGAAATGGCGCCGCGCGGCGCCCGCATCCCGCGTTGACGGGTTATGCTCGCGTGTTGATACAGTGTTGCTGTCCTTGGCTCGTCGTTCGTTCAATCGTCCGATGCACTTGGGCAAACTTCTCCCGCAGACTTGGAAGGGGGCGCTTCCGCGTCCCCTTTTCTTTTTCGGAGCCGAACCGAAAGCCGTTGCGATACGGGCAAAATGATCGGTCATCAAACAGTCACTGAGCCGTCATTGGCCTGTTGCAGGAATCCTGGAAGGACTGACAGTTCATAACCCTTTTTCGGGAGATGACGTTCCGGTGATCGAATGGGCTGCCTTCGGGTTTGTGGCGCTTGCGGCGCTGATCCATATCGCGTCCGCCGGCATAACTGTTTTCCGCATCAGGCGGCGCGCGCATCAGCGTCCCATCGATGCGAGTGAACTGCCGCCTGTCACGATCGTAAGGCCCGTATGCGGGCTCGATCCCTTCGATGAACTCACGCTCCGGAGCACATTCGAACTCAAGCATCCGGATTTGGAGCTCATCTTCTGCTCGGCGCGGGAGCGCGACGCGGCCGTGCCGCTGGTGCAGAAGCTCATCGCGGACTATCCGGACGTGGATGCGAAGCTGCTGATCGGCGACGACAAGAGCACGCCCAATCCCAAGCTCAACAACGTGGCCAAAGGCTGGGCCGCTGCGCGTCACGCGTGGATCGTGATCGCGGACAGCAATGTGCTCATGCCCCGGGATTACGTTGCGCAGATGTTTTCAGCGATGAAGCCCGACACGGGGCTCGTGTGCTCGCCGCCCGTGGGAAGCCGTCCGCTGGGTTTCTGGGCCGAGGTCGAGTGCGCATTCCTCAACACCTATCAGGCGCGCTGGCAGCTTGCGGCGGATGGAATCGGCTTCGGCTTCGCGCAGGGCAAATCCATGCTGTGGCCGCGCGAGGTGCTCGACGAAGCAGGAGGCATCGGCCAGCTCGGGATCGAGATTGCAGAAGACGCGGCCGCGACCAAGGTCGTGCGGCGGCGCGGACTCAGGGTGCGCATCGTCGATGATCCGTTCGAGCAGCCGCTCGGTGCGCGCACGCGCGGGCAGGTGCTCGATCGGCAGGTGCGCTGGGCGCGGCTCAGGCGTGCGTCTTTCCCGCTCTGCTATTCGCCCGAGGTTCTGACGGGCAGTGTGGCGCCGATGATCGCGGCTGCGATTGCTGCGCCGGCAGTCGATCTCGAGAGCGGGGTGGCTGTTGGACTGACCGCAGCACTCTGGTTCGGGACGGAGGCGCTCCTGGCGAGGGCGGCGGGCTGGCACCTCAGCGCCGTTTCTCCCGTTGCGTGGTTCGTGCGCGATCTCGCGTTGCCGGTGGTCTGGCTCAAGGGCTGGGCCGGTGACGGCTTCACGTGGCGCGGCAACAGCATGACGGTTGCGGAAGCGACCCCCGGAGGGCGTGCTTAGTTCGCGTCGGCTCTCAGCCGCGACCGCGATATGGCGCGACGCCCTGATCCGGCAGCCAGACGCCGTCCGGAAGTTTGCCGGTCTGCCAGAAGACGTCGATCGGGATGCCGCCGCGCGGATACCAATAACCGCCGATGCGCAGGAACTGCGGATCGAGCAAGCCTGCGATACGCTTTCCGATAGCGACGGTGCAGTCCTCGTGGAAGGCACCGTGATTGCGGAACGACGCGAGATAGAGCTTCAAGGATTTGCTCTCGACGAGCCATGCGCCCGGCACGTAGTCGATGACGAGATGCGCGAAATCGGGCTGGCCCGTCACCGGGCAGAGCGACGTGAATTCCGGCGCCGTGAAGCGCGCAACGTAAGCGGTATCGGCGTGGGGGTTGGCGACGCGCTCAAGCACGGCCTCGTCCGGCGAAGCAGGAATGGCGGATGATCCACCGAGCAGCGTGATGCCTGACGTGTCCTGGCTCATTGCGGCCTCTTACTCCGCCGCGAGGCGATGCGCGCGGGGGCCGCTGTAGATGCAGCCCTCATGACAGCTGTCTCGCGAAATCTGGATCTCGCTCAAGCCCGGCACGCGGTTCTCGAGCCGGCTCCACAGCCACATGGAAATGCGCTCGAGCGTCGGCATCTCGAGGCCTTCCACCTCGTTCAGGAGGCGATGATCGAGTGCGTCGTGCGCATCCGCCATGGCGGCGGCCAGATCGTCGAGGTGGAAGACGAGGCCGGTGTCGGGGTGGGGCTCGCCCTCGATGACGATACGCGCGCGGAAAGAGTGGCCATGGATCCGGGAGTTCGGATGGCCTTGCGGTGCGGACGGCAGGAAGTGTGCCGCCTCGAACTGGAATTCCTTGTAGAGGCGCATGGCGTCACATAGGGGATTTTCGGCCATGGCGCCATCCCCAAGGGGTGAGGCAGCGGGCAGCAGGGCTCGGATTGGTCAACGCAAATGCGCCGTTTATCGCGCTGCTAGGGGATGCCAATGCGCTTGTGGGTCTGGACGGAGAGCCGCCAGACGGGGTTGGCCTTAACGTAGGCGACGGCGGCAGCCGTGTTCTCGGCCAGCGCCGCGTTGTCCATGGGGCTCAGGAAAAACCGCGCGAAATCGAGGCCGATCAGGCTGTCCGGGGTGAGGCCATCCTGAGGGTAAACGAGCTTCAGCTCGTCGCCGCGGGTCTGGCGGAGCGGGTTGCCGGCCTTCGGACTGACGCAAATCCAATCGATGCCCGCCGGCACCTCCAACGTGCCGTTGGTTTCGACGGCGATGGAAAAGCCGTGTGCATGCAACGCATCGATCAGCGGTGTGTCGATCTGCAGAGCGGGTTCGCCGCCGGTGAGCACGACGAAGCGGTCGCGCGCGCCGCCTTGCCAGGCCTGGAGCACGGCGTTCGCCAGATCATCGGCGCTCGGAAACTTACCGCCGCCGTCGCCATCGGTGCCGACGAAGTCCGTATCGCAGAAGCGGCAGTTCGCGGCCGCCCGATCCACTTCGCGGCCCGACCACAGATTACACCCCGCGAAGCGGCAGAACACGGCCGCGCGGCCTGCGTTCGCGCCTTCGCCCTGAAGGGTGTAAAAGATCTCTTTGACGGCGTACATGCCGTGATCCCTAGGAGCCCTGCTGCGGTTGTCAAGCAACGCCGGGCCGCAGGGTCTTGGAACTGCTCGAGCGGCCGGGGGTATATGTCGTGTACCCCAGCCAAGACCTCAAGGAGTTGCCATGCAATGCTCTGTTTGCGGAGCTGAAGCCGAGAACCTCGGATCGGGCGATTTCGATGGGCTCGTGGTTCGCTGCAAACACTGCGGCGAGTATGAGATCGCGGATGACGCGCTCAACGATTTTCTGCGGCTCGACTACGATGAGCGGGTTGCCGTGCTTGGCGAAGCGAAGGGTGCTGCCGGGACCGGTCGGAGACCTGCGATCAAGTCGGTCGAGGCGTGAGGCAAACCGCCATTCATAGCCATGCATTTATTTCCGGTGGAATTGGGCCTCCCGCGCGCCTGAAACGGTTCGTTGGCGCATGGGGCAAGTTCTTTTTGACCCATTGCGGCTCTACCTAGGGAACCGGTATTTTTCAGGCTTCACAATTGGAGTCGCTTCAGATCATGCCGGATGGCTCTGCCAGCGCGCATCTCTACCAACCGAAGCTCTACTCGACACTGGCCGACGGATACGGCTGGGCGAAGTTGCGCAAGGATGCCCTCGCAGGGCTGACAGTCGCGATCGTGGCGCTGCCGCTGTCCATGGCGATCGGCGTTGCCTCGGGCGTGCCGCCCGAACGCGCGCTCTATGCGGCCATTGTCGGCGGTTTTATCGTGTCGGTTTTGGGCGGCAGCCGGTTTCAGATCGGCGGACCGGCCGGCGCGTTCATCGTGCTCGTCTCTGCGACAGTTGCTCAGCACGGCATCGACGGGCTTCTGATCGCGGTGCTCATGTCCGGGTTATTTCTCGTGCTGATGGGTATCTCTGGGCTCGGCACGCTGATCCGATACATCCCGCACGCGGTTACGGTTGGCTTCAGTTGCGGTATCGCGGTCACCATTTTTGCCAGCCAGCTTCGCGATCTTGCGGGGTTGTCGCTGGTCGGCGCCGAGCCAAGCCATCTCTTTCCGAAGCTGGTCGCACTGGGTTCGGCGTTGCCTACGGCCAACCTGTCGGCGCTCGTCTTGGGGGTCGGATCAGCGGCGCTGATCTTTGCACTGCGGGCTTGGCGTCCGATGTGGCCGGGGATGCTGATCGCGATCGTGGCTGCTTCCGTTGCGGCCGCCGGTCTTCAGTTGCCGGTCGAGACGATCGGCAGCCGTTTCGGCGGTCTTCCGAGCGGTTTGCCATGGCCGCATTTGCCATCCCTCTCTTGGGAGCGTCTCGTCGAGCTTCTGCCGACGGCGCTCTCGTTCACGCTCTTGGGCGGCGTCGAGAGCCTGCTGTCGGCAAAGATCGCCGACGGCATGACGAAACGGAAGCATCGTTCCAACATGGAACTCGTCGCGCAAGGCATCGCCAACGTCTTTTCCGCGCTCTTCGGCGGCATCAGCGTCACCGGAACGATCGCGCGCACCGCGACCAACATTCGCGCCGGCGCGGTGAGCCCGGTTTCGGGGATTCTCCATTCCGCGTTTCTGTTGGTGTTCATGCTTGTCGCGGCTTCGCTCGCCAACGCCATTCCGCTCGCGGCACTCGCGGGCCTGCTCGTCGTCGTGTGCTGGAACATGGCCGAGAAGGAAGAGTTCACGAAGCTGCTGCGTCATTGGTCGACGGCGACCGTGCTGCTCCTCACATTCGGGCTGACGATCGTGTTCGATCTGACGGTTGGTATTATCGCCGGTTGTGTCGCCGCGGCGGCGTTCGCGTTCCTGCCGCCGGATAGGGCGTCGCATTCGGATTGAGGGGTAAGAAAAATGGCAAGGACCGTGCTGCGGTCCTCGCCATTTCGCGTTCGTGTTCGCTTGCGGAATTGCGCTGGATCAGTGGCCTTCGATTGACGGGCGGCTGGCTTCGAACAGGAACCAGTGGCGGCGCTCCGTTTCGTCGATCCAGTTCTCGAGAAGGCTCGCAGTGGCGACATCATTGTGTTCGTCGGCAACATCATGAACCGAGCGCATGCGCGCCGTTAGATCCTTGTTGTCGTCACGCAGCTCCGCGAGCATGTCGAGTGCATCGACATAGTCTGCATCGTTATCTTCGATGCGCTGCAGTTTTGAAATCTGGCCGATGGAGCGAATTGTGGTGCCGCCGATCTTGCGCACGCGCTCGGCGATCGGGTCCGTCATGGCGAAGATCTGATCCGACTGTTCGTCGAGCAGCAGATGGTAGTCGCGGAAATGCGGGCCGGACATATGCCAATGAAAATTCTTGGTCTTGAGATAGAGGGCGAACACGTCGGCGAGCAGCTCGTTCATTGCGCCGGAAATATCGCGGACCGCGTTGTCGCCGAGGTCGCTCGGCGTGGCGAGCGGGGCCTTGCGCTTCTCGGCAGCTTTCTTCGTATCGATCTTGTCGGCCATGGGTAGCTCCTGATGTGCTTCTGGTGGGGGTGCTCCTGAGGGGGGCGGGGGGTGCCCCTCCAAGTTAGGTATCTGACGGTGTCAGGTGAAGAACCCTCGCGAAAGAATGTGAGCCCGGTGGAGCGCACTGGGCTCACTAGGCCCACCAATCGACGGATCTGTAAGCCCGCGCGGACAAACGCGATGATCAGATCGTTAAAATTGCTCAGACAAGGGCGCGGCGGATCGCCTGCTGCACAGGGGTGTCCTCTTTTCCAACCGTTCCCGTGAGCCCATCACTTTCTCGCGGCAGCAAAGGTGGTTGTGCGAGGAAACGCGGCGCGGTTCCGCGATGCGCCTGAGCTGCGTGGACAAGGAATGGATGACAAAGGTAAACGGTGCCGGCTTCTCCGGTTGCCGACGCCTCCGGACATTTCGACGTTGCACCAAAGTCGCTCGCGACGAGTTCACCCAGTGTCATGCCTATTTCACCGGCGGGAGCGAGTGCCCGCGCGATGTGGCAGTGAGATCCGATGCGGATGCGTGTCGGCGCGTCGTGGCCGCCGACGTCCGAAAAAAGAAACAGCATCAGGAGAAGCCTGCCGCGTGAATTGACGTTGACGCGCCAGTTCATGAAATCCGGGTCGGAGTGCCCGAAGCTCGCATCAACGTGCCATCCCGTGTCTCCGGGGTCGTCGGGGGACGGGAAACGAACCGGAAAGGTTCCCATGGCTCCGCACCGCGCCCAGCTGCCTGCGCCCGCAAGTTGATCGAAGCATCGGTGCAGCAGTGGTGTGTTGGCCGCTTCGACAAAGGGCGAGCCGGTGTACATTCCCAGCCTGACGACGGGGCGCGTCCATGTTGCAGGATCGTTCGGATCGCACCCCGTGTCGCGCCAGAGTATCTCGCGAGCAGTCCGGGCCAGGTCTTTGGAAAAGGCGCCGTCGACCTTGACGTAACCTTCATGAATGAAGGCGTGAATTTGCGCGGCGCTAAGCCCGCGCGATACATCATCGTTCGTTCGCATGAATTGCTCTCAACACATATCGTCGGCGCACGCAGAGGCGCGCAGCCGTATCTGGACCAGCGAATGGAAACCATCCGCATCTTCGGTTCCCACAACGGGAAGAGGCGTTCACCCTTCGAAGAAGGTCGCTGCGATGTTGAAAGCGTAGATCATAGTGCTGGGACCATCGCGCAAAACAGGTGGGTGTTCAAGCTTGGCGGACGGTCTTCCCGGATTGCCAGATCATCCAGCCTTTGGCGCGCAGCTCGCACGCGGGGCACGTGCCGCAGCCCCATCCCCAATCGTGGAACGTGGTGCGTTCTCCGAGATAGCAGGTGTGGGTGTCCTCGCGGATGAGGTCGACGAGGGGCGCGCCGCCGAGGTCGTCGGCAAGCTCCCAAGTGCCCGCCTTGTCGACATGCATCAGCGGCGTCTGGATCGAAAATTCCTGATCGAAGCCGAGGGCGATCGCTTCTTCCTGCGCGCGGATCGTGTCGGCGCGGCAATCGGGATAGCCGGAGTAGTCGGTTTCGCACATGCCAGCGACGAGCGTGTCCAGCCCGCGGCGATAGGCGACGGCTGCCGCATACGTGAGGAACAGCAGGTTGCGGCCCGGCACGAACGTGGACGGGAGGCCCGCCTTCGTCATGGCGATCTCTGTTGCGCGCGTGAGCGAGGTCTCGCTGATGCGTCCAAACTCGGCCAGTTCGATCATGTGATCGGGGCCGAGCTTTTCGCCCCAGGCGGGAAAGGCGTCACGGATCTTGTCGCGCACGATCACGCGCTGGGCGAGTTCGACCGCGTGGCGCTGGCCATACGCGAAGCCGACTGTTTCGACCCGCGCGTAGCGCTTTAGCGCCCAGGCGAGGCAGACGGTCGAATCCTGTCCGCCCGAGAACAGAACGAGTGCGCCATCGCTCATCACGCGCTTTTTCCGTCGAAGTGGTTGATCTTGATCTTGCCTGGATCGATCTCGTTGATGCAGCGCACGTTCAGTGCGATGGTTTCGGTGCCGTCCGGCATGGTGCCGCGCGCGAAACTCGTGACGCCGCAGGTCTTGCAGAACAGGTGATGGATGACGTGCTTGTTGAACTGGTAGTCCGTCAACGTGCCGGGGGCGGTTTCGAGCTTGAAGTCGGAAGCCGGGATGAAGGCGAGCAAGGTGCCCTTGCGGCGGCACATCGAGCAGTTACAACTTATGGCTTCGGTGATCGGGGCGCTTTTCGCCTCATAGCGGGTTGCGCCGCAGTGACATGATCCGTGGTAGGTGGTTTGATCTGCCATCGGTGCTCCTCTCCGACGATGTGAATCCGGACCCTTTGAAACCGGGCCTGTGAAACCCTGCCGCGGCCGGGTAGGCCGGCTCTTACCCGATGGGGTATTTGCGTCCTAGCCGAACCCGGTTAAAAGGCGAACGGCGTTCGAACTCCTCGCGTGAGCGGGCCGGCCGTCGAACGCGAGCGCCCCATAAAAAGATCCGTATATCAGACTTCTAAGGATACGCCCATGACCGCCATCGTCGACATCCTCGGCCGCGAGATTCTTGACAGCCGCGGTAATCCGACAGTCGAGGTCGACGTGATGCTCGAGGACGGCTCCATGGGCCGGGCCGCGGTGCCGTCGGGTGCATCGAC
>JAATOF010006949.1:0-12075 GCA_013170925.1 Podosphaera leucotricha
AAAATGAGACAAGTACTTTGATCCATCTAGAGTTGTGTTAAATTCAACTATATCCCAAGACACAACAACCGTGTGTTTTTCTTCATTGATAATTGAAACTTGGCATACAGACCTTTCGAGTAGCCCAATTTCTTTGTTGTCGAGTTATGGCTACGAGGGCATAAATAGTCATCAGTTAGGCTGGCACTCAATTGAAAAGTAGTAGGGATTATTTGGAGCTAGTAGGGATATACCCCTGAAGCGAGGGTTTTCTCCACTGGACGAACACTACCCTGGAGGAATAGTACAAATATTCCCTGCCGAAAATATTAAAAACTTCATTTCTCAGAAGATCATGCCATATCGGGCATTGATTGCCATTGAAAGTCCTCTCTTTTTGCTCCACTGAACAATACCTACCCTGGAAGTATATTATGGGAAAAACATTCCGTGGAAACATTGTAGTCGGGTTTTCTTAGAGCTAAATGATTTTTATCTTACGAAATAGGGAATTCTTGTTCAAATATTTGCCAGATATTTCTAGAAGCACATCTTTCTCCCCACAAGTGTACTTGACCCGCGAAAACGCCATTTGGTCCTTAGAAAATAGCAAATCCATGCGTCATTTAGCAGCAGAACAGTACCTTAGCAATTGTACCGTTAACATGATCAAGAAACGAGCTAAATTGAAGGTATCCTTGCCTCCAAGTGGGCGTCCTGCTATTCCATCTGACGCAGATCAATGTTCTTCTCACCGCTTTTCTCGCCACTTGATCTGTACAGGCACATGTAAGACCGCTTCTGGTGTTGTCAAAGAACTTTTGTAAGCAAGAAGGGACTATGTTGAACTTTAGACAGCTCGTCAAGCCCTGATATCCCAGAATGCGAAGGCTGTGAGCACTAAGGAAAAACCAATTATTCGAAAGCGTCGTCGAGTCGCTCGCCTAAAATGGGCTCGAGAGTGGACAGAAGGAAACTGAAAAAGTATAATATGGTCAGATGAGGCCCAGACAAATCGTCAGGAAACGACGGTCCGCGTCAAAGTCATAAATATGAATAAAAAACATTCAAAAATGTGCTGTCACCCGCTGGCATCTATGGTGGGGGAAGCTATTTGAAACGTCAATTTTCAACCCCTCCAGATTTCCACAACAGATATAAAAATTAAGTAAAACTCTGAAAAATCAAATCGACAGATGAGACGATGATCGAAAGCTTTTTACCAATTTCGCTGAACTCAAGTCAGTCAAAAATGTTTGGTTTTGGTGAGGGAGGTCCTCCCAATTTCTAAGACCTACAATCTCTCACCATATGAATAAATATTGAAAATCTTTATATTACCTGATAATCTGGAGGAGAATGTCTCTATTGATTGATTTTGGAATATATGTTCCGTTGTTGAACTGAAGCGGTCTAAAGAGGAAAGGCTAGAGGGCAGGGTAGCATGGCTGTAGTAAAGAGATCGGCTGAAAGTCCTGTCAATCGTGCACGGAGACTTGAAAAATATTCCAAAAATCATGTCAAATGTCCGGATGATTGATTCGTCTACAGGCGTCCCCCCATCATAGTACAAATCTTATGTAATCCTATTAAATAATCCTTACGAGATAACCGAAACGTCAACATAGAAAGAAGCTCGGACACACACTATCGTAATACATGTACATAAGCGGATATTTTGGCTGACAGATAGGCTCGCTTAATATTTGTAGCTGGTCCACAAACAAAATTTAACAACTTTAAATCTCTAAGGCTCATCACAAAATACGTTAATCATGGACCTCTTTCCATATTCTTTGTATTTGAGTAATTATCAACATTTCATGTGAAGAATGAGATTGTGGTTATTGTGTTGGATTTGGATATCCAACACCATATTTAACTAGGGTCTATCTGCAAACAAAAAATTGACCAAGTAAATTTAAAAGTTAGATCTTATGCTCGCCGATTACTGCGTGATATATCCATCGCTCCACATCGCTAGCATACAAAGTGGAGTTGGTTCCTGGGATATAATTTAATCTTAAGCTTCAGGGATAGCTATCACAAGATCAACGTCTGGAAAATAATGCGATGGCGCTAATGCACACTTAACCCCTAAATACTCCACTTTACGACAACTTCTTCCCTTAAAGGCCTGTGCTGTATATTTACGTTATATGGTATTACTGGTATTAGGGGCTACGGAAACTAAGGCTAGGGGATTGTAAACCATTTTATTGTATAATCATCTAAATGGGTTAGTGAGAAATTCTTTGGCTGAATCTCAAGCATTGGCCTAATCATTCAAATATTGTAAATATCCCGTAGTTACATCTGCCTCGGGATAATACTGTCAGTCGTAACTCGTAGCTAAGAAGCCGGATCCGACAGAATGCATGCTGCAGATGTCTCAATTCCGTGTTCTGCTCATCCAATGCTCAATGCTTAGACCTCGCATCCATCTCCCACTGCACGACATGCACGAAATTAGGGTAATTCTGTATGCCGCCCACCTCGTTCGGGCCGCTCTTGGTTGTAACGATGAAAGCGTAGTATGAGTGCGAGAAATAAAATTTCCACATTATTATTGCGATGTGTCAAGGTTAGGGATACTAATCCTAAATGCGACCTCATATCTTTTAACTCTGTCGATCAGGCACGAGACGGTTATTTTGTGATGCAGGGGCCGGCCGACAATGATCCATGCACGAGGATTACCGTGCACCCGAGGTCACCGAGCAATCCACGAGATATTAACATGTACCAGCTAGACGGATCTCACCAACAAAAAAGATACAAAATGTTGAAACAGTTGTATGTCGGCCGGCCATCCAGCAGAAGTTATCCCTCCCTGATACTGCTTCGTCGAACGTAGAGTGTATCAAAGTTTTCTTCAACGAAGATTCATTGTGATAGTAGCAACAACAACCGTTACAAAAAGCTCAATTTCTCCAACTAGCTCCCTTGACCCAGCAAAGTGTTTCACAGTTGTAAATGGGTTGTGGACGTCCCCCTGTCATTCTAAACACCAATTCTACTGGGGTAAGAGGAGTTCGCTCTTACGCTACGACGGATACACCCGGAATATCCCTGAATATCTTACGCCAAAAGGGGCTGTTCGGCGCAAATTGTTCGCGAAAAAATCAGATCAACTCATTGCGGAGCAGATCCGAAAGCGGGACAATCTCGCTTCAACTTGGTGTCAAACATGCGAAGCTGTGCTGGCATCGCGTTTACGAGGTGCTCATAGACCGAGGATAAAGATTAATTATCGTCGTATCGTCTAAACCCACGTAGCACTGTGAAAAGGAAGAGTTTAAGCTAAATGTAAGCCAATTAGAGTTTTTAATCTCGTTATACTTGATTGCGTTAACCGAGAAACAAACTCTAAAAGTTCTGACATTTTGTGCCTATCTTGCTGCAGAGGGATTGGCTTAGGGAGACCTTGACAAGGATTTCGACGATCATTGAACCTACATGTTCAACTTCGAGTTTGAGATCTGCAAATCCAAGCCCTTTCTGCTAATTTATTTGAATTTTGTTTACGTTATTGGTATGAGCTCCTTATAGAAATGCCATGTAGCGGATATGTGGGCAAAATCTGTATTCCTCAGCTGTCAAAAGCATTGGCTTTGCAGGGGATTGAGATTATCATATAGTCTCTTCAGTTTCTTTCTGGAAAAAACAGCAACGTGTTTATTCGCAATCACTCAGTACTAAATCAAAATGTTGGCTACCAAGTTGTTCTTCAGCACCCTCTCTGCCATTGCGTACGGCGCTACAATCAACCCACGGGCACCAACATGTAGCGACATTACGATTCCTGTGTCGGTGGACACCTTCAACATCAACGCTGATCCTAATCTCAACTCACAGGATGCTCTCAAGAATGTGATGCAAGGCTTCTCAAGCAGCAACAATTCGTTTCCGACCGTCAGAGTGAATGGACAGTACAATATTGCTGCCCGTTATTGCGAGCCAGAAGTGCGTAATGCTACACGAGCCAACACAATACAAATACTCGTTCATGGCATCACATATACCAAGGATTATTGGTCCGGCTTAGGAGCGCCAGGCGCTGGTTTCGACGGCGACACATACTCTTGGATTGCATACGCCTCAAAGCAAGGCTACCCTACGCTTTCCATTGATCGATTGGGGAATGGTAACTCCGATCGACCCGATGGTATTTTGACCGTCCAGATTGGTTCACATATCGAAGTGACTCAATCACTCATAAACTCCCTCAAAAGTGGTTCCATTGGAGGTCGCAGCTTCAACAAATTTATCTATGTCGGGCACTCATACGGCTCACTCATCGGAAATCTTCATGCTGTCAAATATCCAAATGACGTCAGTGCATATGTTCTGACCGGATTCACACAAAAGATTAAAGCTTCGCTCATTCCTACACTTTTGACAGCTGGATTTCTTCCTGCAAGCATTTCATTTCCTGAGAACTTTGCTGACTCTTCTCTCTCCTATTTTGCTTCTTCGAACCAGACTGGTGCCAACAGTGTCTTTTTTGTCAATCAAAACGTTGATCCTCAACTCCAAGCCCTTAATTTTCAAACTCGAGGAACTGTTACCGCCGGAGAGTTTATTAGTGCATATGCAAGCACTCAAACGGCTACTTTTTATCGAGGGCGAATCTTTATTCAAACTGGCCAAAATGACGCTATCTTTTGCTCACCAGACCCGTTCGGACAAGGCACATTGAACGGACGAGGGGATTGCGGAACAGGTTTCTTCAGTATCGTTGCCCAGACCAGATCAAATTACCCCGCTGTCTCCACATTTGACTATGATATCCCCAGAAATACAGGACACTGTAATATACTACATAGAAATGCCCAAGCACAATTCGCTACTGTTCACAACTGGCTTGCAAGGTTCTACTAACTTATTTTCTTTTGGATATATTAAACTTTTTTTTTCAAATTGAGCAGGTGCCAATTTTTTTTTCCAAAAAACTGAATCATTTATAAGGTCTCCTGTGGCATAATTTAATGAGTAAGTTTTAATCATAACTATCAAAACGAGGCTAACCATACATCATGTAGCCATATCAAGATGTTGGGCTTTGACCTGATATGGAATTGGGTATATTTGGCGTTTGGGCGGTAAACAAAATGTCTAATATATAATGTATAAGCTGGGAAAGATGTAACATCTAATTAATATTAGTTAGTGATCCATCAAATGCACTTTCCGAAGAAAAACTTACTTTCGTGGCTTAATCTTCTTCAACTAATCTGAGCTGGTTTGAGAACCCAACGCCTAGAGAAAGGACTCTAAATTGTAAAGTTGGACAAGAGACTTCGACTTAGCAATATTGAATAGTTGAGGCTGATACCCCTGGAAGACGGAAGATGCTCTATCTGGCTATATGATATCTGCGCCACACACCCGCCTGATTCAACTATACATTTCTGGATACAGTAACAAATTTGATTACATAAACGGGTTCACAAATAATTTCCAAACATGGCAAAATAGAATCAGTATAAATATCCTTGTCTAAACATCACTAGCTTAGTGGTTTTTAACTTATTCATAATAGAACATGGCAGGTCAAAAGCCTCTTAAACTCGACTTTTTACCTAAGGGAAAGGTTAGCTTATATCTGGTTTTAGTCAGAGTTCCCGACAACAATAAAGATTGTTTTGCCGTTGTCCGACGCCAGAAAGATGTCTTTCAGTGTTACCCTTCGTTTCACATAAGGCATCTCTAACCAGCCGACTGAAGTATCAGAGAAATAAGGTCGCTTTGTGTGTGTATTTTCATAAGGCAACGATCTGACTGGATAAATTTGGACAAGTGTCAGAAATTACCACATGATTGTCACGCAAGCACAATCAAGTACAATGCCCAGCACGTATAATAGCCAGTTCCTTTCTTTCATAAATCACATGACCCATTCACAAATCATCTACAAAACTTAGTGAACAGCTTTGCAGTTACAAGTGCTTTTCCCGATTACAAGTGAAAGCGCAGTAGGGGAGAACATGTAGATATAGAAATAGGAACTCTGAACATCATCGCCTTAACTAGTGAGCGATTAAATTCAGGGGCATCCTTCTCATCGCCTCCTCACATTTTTTGTACTGCCAAAGAAGCAATTGCGTCGCCTCTTCATAGCATTCTTTCACTCGAGAGAAATAATTTTAAATCATCCATCAGCGACTCCATGAGCACGGGTCTTTGCGGAGCCCTTGTCGGCGATGTTTATGACGATGTCGTCTACGCACGTAGTGTATGTAGCATTGATCACATACACGCAAACACTCATACGCCTGAGTCGTTTTATCACATCTTTTTTCGCACATACATATATGCACCGTTTTGGCGTTCGTTGCTGAATCACTATGACTATGCGTTTGTCTCAGGTTCCCCGTATTGGTAAATAAGAGACCGTTTCAAGAATGGTTTGTCCTCAAACCTTGGCATCGGAGCACTCGCTTAGTTCGGTGTCTGATAATTTCAGATTGGGATTTACAGAAGGTTTTATGGGATTTATTATAATATTCATGTACATGTAAATCATAACTTGGGAATTCTGTATCGACGTCATCCCTAGGTCGCATCTAAAACGCGGTGGTGTAAGCATAATAAATGTACATGTGTACTGCTTAATATGACTTAGCGCAATGTTCTATATTGACTATCTCGGACAAGTACGTCTAAAACTTCTAATACGATTATAAATCATCTGGATTATTTTATTAACCATCAAAATTCCTAAATGATCACTTAACAGACTCCAATCCAATGACGAGCTTGGTGAGGAAAATATACTTCGTGCCATCAATAGTTATACGCGCAAACGGTAAGTTTCCGCCACAATATTTTGCAGCGAAACCTACCGATAGACTACAACTATGACGGCGAGCTGTTCTGTAGATGGCTACGCCGATTAAACCTCATAATTCGCAAGCTTCTCAAATCACCGGATGATTGACATGTTCTTTTCCTAGACAATTCAAGCACCAATTCTTAACTCAACGTAAAAAAGAACACAATACAACTAGACTCGTTCATCTTCCACTGCATTATTCCCAGAATAAAGAGCAGCTTCATTAAGGCAGAAAGTTCAGGAAGAAACTAGATATGACTAGCGAAGAAATGTCTGCTTTAAATCGTCGAAGTTATGGATAAAAGATTATGAAAACACCAATTAAATGAGAGACCTTGAGCTTATATTTGCAGAATATATCGAACCTTACCTAGAGCAAGTAGGAAAGAATTATTCTGATATTGCTCCTATATTTGGCGGGAACGTTAGTAAAATCATCAAGCCTGCCACAATACCTAGAACTGTTGTTTAAATTTGTAGCGCGTTTATCAAGGCCTGGATGTAACAGTTTCGAAATAAGAAGCGTACGCGTTGTTACGTCGAAAGGTAAATTTATTTCTTAAAGAGAAAAACTACAACAGCCTTTGGAGACAAGGCTTATATACATATATCACTGAGCGCAGTCACATAACCTCAAGATTATCATCTTATTAGTGGATTAAATTAAAACTCATTAACTTTTTGAGTACGAAGTGCGGTTTTCATGCATTACAATTTCAGGAAATATAACACAATTTTTACCCCCACAACATAGCTTTCACCAAAGAAAAATATTATATTAAAATTACCGATTCGGAATTTTCGACATCTGGAATAGCGATTGCGGAATTTCGAACAATTCGACTTTATAGTGTATCTCTAATAGAATGGCATGTTGAAATTAGTGACTCTAATTACGCAGACAGTCAAAGCGCTACAGTACATGCTAACTGTCCGAGTGCAAACTGTCGTCAGCCACACAAATTAATTAGACCAAAAATACTTCGCTGAGGTGTATTTATATATGGATCACTAGCGAGATGACTTCAAAACACGACAGTTAAGCATTAAGCGAGACAGACCCTCGGGTAGGGACTCAGGAGGCTTAGTTGACGGAAGGCACAGAGAGCTAGTCACGAGAAAGGACAGAGCTCTGAATACAGATAAACATAGCTCCAAACAATGTATTTATTAAGAAGGAAGTGCTTTCCGCCTTCTTTCCCTAGCTTTAGATAATTAATTGTATTTTTTGGACTTTCTCTGATGTCATCAACATCAATTGATCCGTCAACACCTTGTTGCAGCTAGCTCAAATAGGGTCCGAAAATTTTGCTTCTTCTATGCAAAAGTGAAGGATGAGTAGACTCATTGTGTTTCACTTATGTATATGTTGGATGTCGTATACTCTAGCAGTGTGTAAATCACTTTGCTTTTCGTTCATTACAGAATGTTAAACTTTTGAACCAAGGTATTTCCCATCATAACCTCATTTTCATAACGCCACGAGCGCCTTAACCTTAATTTACAAAATTATGATTCACTGTTTTTTTGTAAAGCTAACTGGTATTATTTTGTGATAAAGCATACGCGAATTCTTGAGCTTCTAAGATTCGTACGTACTCTGCAGCATTCCGCCATCGAGTACTCAGTTTGCCGAGACATTGGCGAAGAGATTCAAGGCTATTTTGGCAAGTCTCATCACCACTGTTTCTTGCCAGCCAAGCTAAAGTAGATGCACCGGCATATATTGCATCCATTATGAGAGGACTGATATAATCAAGGTCTGCTGGTGTAGGAGTTGCTGTATTTATTTGTTCGACGAAGTCAATTATACTAACGGCAACACTCTTTAAGCCTTCGGTTGCTTGCACCTGCATTTGTTGTTGCTCCTGGTTCGTAACTTCTCTACGAAAACAATATGGATTGCACAAGTGGCAAAGAGTACTGTAGGTTAATGCTAATGGTGAGATCGTATTGAAGAATTCTTTTGAGTCTGACGACTGTACCGAAATCTTCCGTGCTAGATCGGAGATATTGGCATAAAGTTGAGTTACTGAAGAAAAGCGAGATGTTTCTGAAGAAAATTCTGTTTTATGATGGGCCATGACTTGGCCCATGATGATAGATGCCTGGCATAGGCGCGAAAAAGGCGCCACATGCTCAGAAGTGGTTGTGGATACTACTGACTGGAGAGCACCTATTATTTGGCCAGAATCCTGTCGGATATTACATTCAGCATCGTAGCTGAAATATTTGAATAAAGAAAATCCTTACCCATGCAGCGTCATCTACGGGAAGGATATCTTCCTCTTTTGGCTCTTGTGAATTGAGAATATATCCCATATTTCCGATGGAGATGATTCTACTGAAAATAAGTATTTGAAAGATCCTATTCGGCGGATATTGGACCTATCAACTAAAAGTACACCCCACCATGTCCGGCGACGTTCTTCTTGTTCAATCCAGGTGCTCTGAAATCTGAAATTAGAAATCCATTAGATGTACGAATGATAGAGCCTACAGGTTTGCCTAAGAGGTTTGTGGCTGCTTTATCTCCGCTTATGCCGAGTAAATTTCCATATCGGATAGACCATCCTGAGGACATCCAAGCGGCTGGATAGATAGCATGACTATACTCATACAAAGTAACAAGTATATTAGCTTGAAGTACAAGTAGAGATATCAATCCCGTGGACTCGACTAAAAATATAAATCGTTTTGCTGACAAATAAGCTTGGCTCTGTGAGCAGTCAAGCCCATCGGTTGGCCGAGATATAATTAGTTTCATGCATAAATAAAGTAGTTCCAAGTCAGGACCGAGTTCCCAGGGAGGATTTGAAATATTTCTTTTCAATTTTTGTTTGGAAACGATAGGCATCCATTGATGAATTGTGGAAAAGTAGCTGGTTAGAATTGCTTGAATATTTATTCCACTACCTAGAGCCTCGAGCACATCCTGATTCGATTAGTTTAGACTCTAGTGATAAAATTTGTCGTTTTCCTACAGGAGGGGTGTCGAACGTAGCTTTAGGAACAGAAACACTGAGAGATACATTAATTCAGTCTCGAGATAGAGCCTCTAAGTCTCAGAAGACATACCCACCAGTGCTAAATGCAAAACTGTCAAGAAAAGCAATTCCGGGAAATCTATTTTGGATTCCAAGCCATGGAATATCTGGCGAAGAGAACATCCCCATGTGCTGAGGTTGTCCGATTGAGACAGCGTGGCCAGGGTTTCCAGTGACTAGATCCCCAGGGTGGATCCCATAAGGTTGCACCATACCCTTATTCTTGCCATTTAATTTAGATTCTAAATCTGCTAGCTTCATCCGGAGAGCATTGAAATCTTCTGCAGTGGGAGCCGGAGCCGAGTCGGAATAGTCGCAAGGTCGACTCATTCGGTGACACAGCGCACACGACGGTAAGGATTTACTGCATTTTCGTTTTTGTTTTCTGCAGGCCATGCATGCTTGAGGTGCCCTGGGGGGTTGAGGCTCCTGAATGTCGGGTCTGCCGTATAGAGACATTATAAGCTCGGGGTAGAGGCGGCCGCCACGCTGAACTACGTAGGAGAACTATTGCCTAGCTAGGATTTTGGTTAGGTTAGCACCTTGAAGATTTTGAGAGAGTCTTTTTCTCAAGAATCTCTAATTCGGGTCACCCTGGCAATTTAATGAGGAGTTTGACTTGTGGTACTTAGCAGTTCTTGCTCGTTGATAGACTACAATGAAAAATCACACGGCCGACTAAGCCGCTTCAATCTTCATTTCGGGATATAGTTCATCCGGTCCGAATCACCTGTAAAGACGCAATCTTTATAATTTAGGGTAAACCAAGCACCGCATGAATTGCATGAATTATTGCAGGGGTTTTCGGTGTGAAAATATTCCAGCCTAACCTAGTCGAGCATGATCTCGGCCGAAAACTCCAAAATTTGTATGGCAATATTTTGCCAGCAAAATTGAGCACGAGTCTATTTATATTTCTATTATAGGTTCTAAGCCCGATTAGTAAATCCTGAGCGATTTAGTTCACTTATGAAAGTCGTTTGGGTCCTCCTTCAGCATCCAACACAGCCTGACATCTCTCTAGCATGGGCCGAACAAGATTCATGAGATCTTCTGAAGTAACACTATCCCATGCTTTATTCACAATTACGCGTAGCTCCTCGTATGACCTTTCCTTTCCATCGCCTATATCCGAATACTTGAAACAAATGAAATATTTCATTTTATTCCAAACAAATTCGATTGGGTTTAGGTCAGACGAGCAGGAAGGCTATTTAAGTGGTAATATTAGCCTTTTGCGAAATTATTACATAGTGCGAGCTGCAGAATATGAAGGAGCATTACCCTGTATGACCGACAAAAACATTCTTAACCGGACAATGCCATCGATAAGGGACAGAATCTTCTGACAGTGTTGGTCTGAATCAATTGATTCCCAATCTTCCTCCCAAGATAGATATAGTCCTTTTTCTGTCCCAGCGAAGCTCCCACAAAACGTCCAGCCCAGTCGCTTCCTGAAGGCATCCACTAGGCATGTTTCATTGTATCTTTCTCAACGCTTGGAACCATAACAAGTCAAACAGCTTTTAAATCAGAAAGTAGTGTGACCATCCTTTCCTAGTTACAAATGTACATGAAGACTGACCATCAGTTGCCCAAGTTTCGTTAGTCGAATGAATGGTCGACCAATCTTTGAGTGTCCAGTTAATGTGAGCTTCTGCTCAGTCTTTCCGTGCGTTTTTGGTACTTTCTGTTAGTCGAGGCTTTGCTTCAGCTCTGCAGCGTAATTATCGTCTTCTTTTAAGGGCTATTTAGATAACAAACTCACCTACGCCCCAATGCCTAAAGGGACCAGAAGCTGTCTCTAAATAGAACATCTCACAACTGCTGCGAGAGGAACGAATGAATTCCTCTAACTCATTGACTTGAGTTTCTGAAAATACGCATTTTCGACCTTTCTGCTTTTTGGGCGTGAGACCTTGGGTCCCCAATGCGTCATACTACTTTAGATAGAACAAGTCCAAACTTGAGTCCAAAATCTGCCTGGCATGATCTCAAAGAGTAATTTGAAGACGAGTATCGAAGTATGTTGTTTACTGGCATATGGAAGATCGGCTGTTCTTAGTAATGATGCCATGACTCACCTGCCCTAGACCTAACGTGACTCTCTGTGTTACGGGTTCAACCCTTGAGGGATACTGGCTGCGCCAGTACTGCATGGATATCCTATACGAGTCCGTATTTTGTAATACGATAAGCGAGATGACTTCA
>JAATOF010006957.1:0-14257 GCA_013170925.1 Podosphaera leucotricha
TGTATGGTGATTACTAAGCCGTTTTGCATCAGTAAGGTCCTTCGTTTGCTCGCTGTTCAATCCCAAGCCTTTTTAATACTTGGTAGCAAAAAATCATTGATGTATTGCCATATTCGGTTAGTATGCTTCGGATAAGGTGTACACAATTTATTGGCAATCGGATCAAGTGACCGACGAACGGAAGCAAGCATGATGATGATATCCAAAAATAACAGTGAAACTTTCACCATCTTTTTGACAGCCCCAGAAAAAAGGAATTTGTTACGTAAGCAGATGATTTGTTCAGCTTGCTTGCTTGTTTACACTAATTAATGTGAGGACGGTCGCATCCACCGCAAGTTTATTTATATTGACAGGTCAACAAGTCATTCATGACATAATTATCAAATGCTGTACTTTAATACATGTATAAAGTGAGAAGTTCGGTATCTCCTAATCAATGCTTTATCTTCAAGTTTTGGAACATTCGGTAACGTTTCCAATCTCTCTGACTCTGGAACATTTGAGGACCCTGTCGAAGTCAATTGACACTTGTAGAAGCGGAAGCTGAATCGCACGATTTTAGGACTATGGAGGAAAGCTTGCTTTACTTTAATTTAAATATCTCACCCCCCTTAGGATCACTAAGTTTCCTCCTTTCTGCCTGCCGCTCGCTCTGGTAACTATCTTCAACGTTACACTAACACTTTCCTTCTGTCTAGCACTTGCACACTCTCTCACAACCATTTTACTGTAACATTTCATTCAGCAGTGAGGTTTAATTGAGGTCTATCTAATTACGCGTATGACCAGGCACAACTTAGAGTCATTACGCCTATACCCGGGTACCCTGGTCACATGAGCACAGTGCCCGTCTATCATTCGCTTGAACCCTTACATCTTGGACTAACTGTTGGGCGGACTTAGTTGACTGTCTCCCGGACAGTCAGAATACCTGTGTTCACCATTTCTCCTCAACGGACAATTCGCTCCACCACGAACATTCGGCCACCTTCATTTCACGCGAGATATCCACCTCAATATCTTCCAGTTTGTCGCGAACTCCCCCCGAAGCCTGGCGGGGTTCCGCTATCACCTTCCTCGTCAACCTCATCTTTAAGCCTGGAACCTTATCCGACTGATAGCGGTGATATTGCAGAGCAACTACACGAAACCTCAGATCTATTACCCACAAATCAAACGTACCTCGGTGAGGGTAGAGAAGCTACACCCTCGATCCCGCCTTTACAAGGAAAGAGGGTACGGTACCAGCCCCAGAAAGACGCCGAGAAATCTAGTTTGAAGATTTGTATTTCAAAAGAAGATATTGAAATCCCAACTGCCAGTCCACGCGTCGTATCTTCAGTAGAACGTCTTTTCGCTACCATAATGTCCGGAGGTGAGAGACAGATGCGGGGCCTCACTGGCAAGGCATTGGTGTAGAACATCCATCTTAAATTAATCAATAACATGCTAATTATTGTTTAGCTACTTCACCAGCATCTTTGTCTCATTAGGCGTCTTTCTATTTGGCTACGACCAGGGGGTTATGTCTGGTATCATAACGTACACGTGCCTGATAGCCTCTGCTCGAAAATGAAGCTAATAGTTTACTAGTGGCCCATATTTTAAAGATTACTTCAACCAACCTACGCGGGCAGAGGTTGGTACCATGGTTGCAATTCTGGAGGTAGGAGCCTTTTGCTCGTCAATTGTGGTCGGAAAAGTGGGAGATATTATCGGGCGAAGAAAAACCATTCTATATGGTTCAATGATTTTTTTCACCGGTGGTGCATTACAAACAGCAGCTAACGGCCTAGCCATGATGTTACTTGGTCGTATAATTGCGGGTGTGGGCGTTGGAATGCTGTCAACCATTGTACCAGTTTATCAATCTGAAATATCGCCGCCTCACAATAGGGGAAAGTTGGCATGCATTGAATTTTCGGGAAATATCATTGGGTACACCACTTCAGTATGGGTAGATTATTTCTGCAGTTATATCAGTAACGACTACTCATGGAGGCTTCCTCTATTTATGCAATGCGTAATGGGGGCTTTACTCGGATTCGGAAGCTTACTAATTGTTGAGTCACCCAGGTATGTCATATTTCTTCCTTTCAAATTTATAGCTCAACCATGGCAGGTGGTTATTAGATAACGACCATGATGAAGAAGGTATTGTAGTGATCGCCAATCTTTACGGAGGCGGAGATATACACAACACTAAAGCTCGGGAAGAGTTCAGAGAAATTAAGATGAACGTTTTACTACAGCGACAAGAAGGTGAAAAGACCTACGCTGAGATGTTTCGACGATACGGCCGACGAGTCTTCATAGCCATGTCTGCTCAAGCCTTTGCTCAATTAAACGGTATTAACGTTATTTCTTATTATGCCCCGTATGTTTTTGAATCCGCCGGCTGGGTCGGCCGTCAGGCCATATTAATGACTGGTATTAACGGTATAACTTACTTTTTCTCGACAATCCCGCCGTGGTATCTTGTCGATCGCTTGGGTCGACGTTTTATCCTGCTCAGCGGAGCCATAGCTATGGCCATAGCATTATCCGCTATTTCTTACTTCCTGTACCTTGATATCAGTATGACTCCTACACTTGTCGTTGCATTTGTGATGATGTATAATGCTGGATTTGGGTTCAGCTGGGGACCGATCCCTTGGCTTTATCCCCCAGAGATTTTGCCTCTTAGCATACGTTCCAAAGGCGCTAGTCTCTCAACTGCGACTAATTGGGCGTGTAACTGGCTCGTCGGAGAACTTACTCCAGTGCTTCAAGTTTGGATTACTTGGCGCTTATATCTCGTACATGCATTCTTCTGCGTCATGAGTTTTATTACTGGTAGGCAACTTCTGCTTCAGCTGAATATCTACTTATAGTGGTGGTTTAGTTTACTTTATATACCCTGAGACTGCAGGTATACGTTTAGAAGATATGGGCTCTATTTTTGGTGATGCTACCACCATGAATACCCCGGCCCAGTATGCTGAGACTGGGTCTTTACTGGGGGCATCTTCACCCGTTCCTTCAATGGACTTGAGAAGAGGCCTTTACAGTGGAGGTACACCACGGTTTGGCCCTTCAAGCGCCATTCCGGGGCTTGACATCGATCCACCGTACGTTAATATTCAGAATGGCAAGCCGCAATATGCGGAAGACAGTGAAAATAACGCCGAAGGCGTTGGCGGTTGGATTTCACGTATGGTAAGACGAGGCGAAGGAAGCATAAGGAGCGGTAAAAGTTGGAAATATAACGTTTTAGAGCAGGAAGATTGATTAATACTTTTAATTTTAGATGCAACTAGAACTAACCATTGTTTTTATGAGTATCCAGGCGAATAGAGGTAAGGCATCGTTGGAGACTGGTTCATACTTTAGAATAATTTATTTTGCCACTAAATTTAAATTGAACAAGATCCTTCTTTCTATGATTTCATCGTTGCTCTAGACATGCCCTAAAAAGATACACAAATATTACAGAATAAAGAAGATCAGTGCAACAGAAATATAGCCAAAATATTCTTATCTATTCGAAGCACCAGTATATCAAACACTTCAGGAGCTAAAAGGGGTTAGGAGCAAATGCATTGTGCTTGAGTTGCGCCTAAAATTGGAAAGGCAATTAACATATCTACATTTTAAGGAAGGGGATCCTTTCACCATCACGCTCGAGCGCACCAACGTACAACGACGACATAGGTACTCTGGCGCTTAATCCAATGAAATTTTCATCGTATGGCGCGGACACCGCTTTTCGTGTTCACGTCTGTGCTTCGACTAATTGAGACCCCAACGACGTCTACTACGCATGCCGCACACTATGCTCGACAGCACCAGCACCAGCACTAGCTCCTCTCATCACGATGCTGAGGATCCTCGCCTGCCATCGCCATCATGGTGTCCTGGACTCGATGTCCCTACCACACCGACCGCTCGCCGTCGCCACTCGCTCGACGACGCCCGCGCGACTCTGTCCCTGCACTCACCAGACAACGTGACGGTACCCTCTCCCACGCGCGATGAGCGACTCCCTGACCTCGTATCGCCGCGTATCTCGCCGCTCTCCTCACCTCGCGGCGCCAGTCTCGCCAACATGCCACGGCCCAAACGACCGAAACTCCTCCCGAAGCTACCCGACGTCACTTGCGTTGTGCGCGCGCGCATCCCTACCACTATCGGCGGTTCCGCCACCGAGATGTTCCTCTACCTCTACCACAACACTGAAGACAGCAAAGAGCACCTCGCCATCGTGTTTGGCTCGACGATCCGTAGTCGCTCGCTCGACCGCGCGCGGCCCGGCGAGACCGAGATGGATCGCTTGATTCGTGGTGCTTACGTCGGCCGGCTGTACCCTGGGCGTACCCATTCCGCACTGCCTACCGCCGCCGCCGCCGCAAGTCTGCCCACGGCACCGGAGCCGCCGCTCGTACGGATCCACTCGGAGTGTTACACGGGCGAAACGGTCTGGTCGGCGCGCTGCGACTGCGGCGAACAACTCGACGAAGCGGCACGCCTCATGTCGATCCCCACGTCCACGACGCCCGTCCCCTCCGGCATTATTGTCTACCTCCGGCAAGAAGGCCGCGGCATCGGCTTGCGTGAGAAGCTCAAAGCGTACAACCTACAAGACCTCGGCTCCGACACCGTCGAGGCCAATCTTCTACTGCGTCATCCCGCTGACGCCCGTAGCTATGGTCTAGCCACGGCTATCCTGCGCGATCTCGGCGTCACGGAGATCCGCCTACTGACGAATAACCCCGAGAAGATCCGCGCCGTCGAGGGTCCCAATCGCGAGATCATTGTGCGTGAGCGCGTCCCCATGGTCCCCTTAGCATGGCGCCAAGGCGAAGAGCGGGGCATCCGCAGCGAAGAAGTAGGGGGGTATCTGAAGACGAAAGTAGGTCGCTCCGTGACTTCCGCAGGGCACCACGGCCTGGCTAATGGGTGCAGATCGAAAAGATGGGCCATCTTCTGTCAATGAGTGAGGAGGCTGGATAGAATGGCGAAAAACATTATGGGCGTGACTCGCTGCTGGGAGCGAATGTGACGCCGTTGCATGGACTAAGCGTGCACATGCTGTGTACGGGCAACAGTACGCAAAGGCGTTTGCAGAGAACAGCAGGACTGAATAGACATGAGAAGGATAGGTGCATTTATTTGCAGATATGCACATTCGACGACAGTACGACGAATGTTTGTAGTGGTTCATGTGAGCCACTAAGCACGAATCTACAGTAGAAATATGATCTCGCACATGATATGCGGATTACTCGTCGATTAGGATTCTGTGCTCAACTATCTTAGTATTTATTTACCTAAGGCTAGACTCTTTGAGCTACATTTATCATACATGCAGGTTAGACCAAGAAAGAAACCTCGACCTTCTTAACTACTCTTAGCTTCATCTACGCTATTTATGTGACAACAATTCACAGTAGCATCTAACCATGACCCTCTAGTGTCGCAAATTTATTGCTCGCCACGGGGTGGAGCAAGGAGGTCCGCGAAGACTATGACTTTCGTCAAAGATCTATTTTTTTATGGATTTTTTAAGACACGCCTCCGCGTGATAATAATCCATCTTCCTCCTTGTGCTCAGGAAGATATTTATGGTGAGGCATATTGACTGAAGCTTCAAGTGACTACAGAAAGTTCCTGTTCCCGCATCAAAACTCAGTCAAGTCCCAGGAATGATATTTTTCGAATTCATGTTGCTGATATGGTTCATCTGCAATGGAAGATATTACTTTCGTTCTTAAGTTTTGCTTGAGATATCTTTCTATGCCCTGGATTGTACAAAAATTTGGGTAATCAACCCTTGTCTTCCGCCAAACCAGCACCATATGAAAATGCATATTAAAGCTCCCACACATGACAAAATTGGGTATGATTGGTTGTAACATATCGACGTTCTATCGACTTGGCTAGAAAGAAAGCGAATCCTTGTTAAAGGTTCTTTGGAAGGACTTTCTCCTGGTGGTGCTGTAATTTTGAACAGTCGAGATCTAGGGGACTCAAGTATACCATGAAAGATACCAGGTTTTTGTTTTCGTTCAGATTTTTTTGCAAAATCATTCTGGCAGATGCGATGCCTTGCAAGACTTATACTATCCCTTGCTGTCATCAGTAATTTCGATTCCCGCATGAGTGTTGTAATTTCTATTTCTCCTTCTTGACTTTCCATTACTTCGTCTAGGTCGTTAATCATCTCAGACATAAATTTGAATATGTATTGGGATTCCGACACAATGTCAGCCTTTTCACGATCGGTAAGTTGTTCCTCTACTTCAGATATTCTCTTCTTGAACTCTGCTTTTATATCTTCTCCATCCTTGCTGCCAACAAAATGAAAGAATTGCAAGCTTGAGGCCATCCTAGAAATTGTATCTCCTGTTTGAGAGGTAGGAAAAGGACGTGGTTTATTTTCCAATTTAATGAAAGTTGGAACGCATGTTCTCGGACTGCTTGGAACTTCTATGTCATCGTAAAGCCGGACTTGAGAAAAGTCTTGATTCCAAAAACTGTCTCCTGAACCCCCAGCATCTTTTAACGACGAGCGAATGTATCTGCCACCAGAAAATAGAGCCATGTATAACACCCATGCGTACGCTAAAATTACATGAGGGTTTCTCTCAACACTATTTTTTGTGTATTCGAGAAATTTAGCCAAGGATCCAGTTATCGAGACGGCTTCAATTTGTTTCTGAATTTCATCGTCGCTCGCGCGAGTCAAATTTTGGATGTCAGCTAGTAATCTTCTAGATCGGAGAAGTTCAGGGAGCTGGAGGTAGCGAAGAAGCGAACGGATCCGGGAGCTAACTCTTGGCGCACAGGCAAGCGGAGAAAAAAATCCACCCCCAGATTTCAAGGGGAAGCCCTTGAAATTTGAGAATTTTTGTTCAGAGATGGATGCATCAAAGAGTCTATTACCATTGGGCTGGTTAGAGTCTGGTATAGTTTCTATAATTTGACTCCATAAAGTTTCGAAAGTAAAGTATATTGGGGCAATATGTAGAAGACCGGTAGTATATACTGAGGGATTCTCAACAAAGGGGGGGAGAGCCAATGGAAGACGTGAAAGTATCAGTTTGTTAAGTTGATGGTGAGTTGTTCTTGTTGCAGTGTTGACTTGTAAGAAAAATTAGTCTACACTCTGGGCAACGGTTTTTCGGGCTTACTTTGCTCTGAAAGAGTATTCTTTTTTTCTAACATGGATGGTAGGGGAGGTATCGTAGCTGTCTGAAATTGAATGCTAGGCATAGGACGTCTATGTATGATGAATTGTAAATCTTTGCGGATACGTAATAAAAGAGCGACAGCAACAGAGACACAGGTTTTTAAAGTAAATAGAGTGAGTTTAATAGGAAAAGAAAGACTTATTGAATTGCAATTTTGGGGTAGAGAATGCAGTCAATATATTGGTAAACATCGAAATATGTTCAAATATAGAACACAAGGATGTCAATACATTGTGACAGAAGATCCCTGAATTTTCGGTTCCCCTATCTATATATCACGTGCATATATGTAAAAGCCTGAGGCCAAGCTCTACTCTTGACTCTGATTATCGATTTTCGCTTAAATCGAATCTCATTTCATTTCTAACAAGGAACCTCCTTGAATAAATGAACCGATAATGATTGAAAACCACCGTGTGATGGATGCTACCAACAGCACGTAATTACCAACTTCGTATCTGTCCATCATTGATGTCATAGAAACTGGCTAATAATGATAAATATTCAAAGTATCGGATACGGTATGGTAAGAACCTCAGAGGCACTCATACATCTTTGCGCATAGTTCCCTCAAGACTCCTTGGTTGTTTGACAAATTCATTTTTTAACTTCATTTTAGAGGACTTTTGCAGCCATTCAGATTGTGATACAGAAGATAGTGGTTGTTGGTTTTGCGCAAATCTTAGACTGACTCAGTTTGTCAATTTGGAGCATCCATACCTGAATAGTATTCCCAAATATCACTCCATGGCCGTCTACTTCAAGAATCACTGTCAGCAATCGAGTCGCGCCTTTCTCATCCTACTTACTAACCGTGGCGTGACAGTTGTACTAGATTTAAACCCTTCAGCTCCCGTCTAACGTGGAGCATATGTCCGGGATGCCCAGGCTTTACATGAGGGAACGGCCCGGACGATATGTGACCTCATCATCCGAACCTTGGCATCTTTTGTTTAATTGCGAAAGGCTTGGATCTACTACATTGAAGATGTACCTTTCCCTAGGTACGACGATCTAACCACATTTCACCTCTCCACTTAATATTCTGAAGGAAAGCGAATGGTTACAACGAGATTAAATTGGATAGTAAGCCAAAAATGTGTTTACACTTGCCAGAGTGAGTGATCGGAGTGATTTTGTTTGTGTTTCGGATTTTCATATTTTTATGTGATGACAACAAAATAGTCAGCAACGATCTACGCAAGGGTTTTCACATCAATTTGATTTTCGACATCATAATTAACTACATATGGATATAAATACTAATTTAATTTAATGATTGTTGAGTTGCTAGACATCGTGAAGTGAAACGAGTTAAATGCACTTCATAAAATTCTTGGCAATCCGAGTAAGCAGATTGAGCCAATCCCTTAATTTACTTACTGGTTTCCTTCTATCGATGAAGGTGGTTACCGCAATCTGCATAGAAACAATAAGTCTCTACTCGACACGCCAGTGACTCGCTAACCTTATTTGTATGTTATTTTGCAGGGTGTCTTACGCGAGTGAGTTTCCAAAGATTCCTCCTACTCACGATGGGCTTGATAGCTTACTCAATTTTACCGGGGTTGGTATATTCTTAGTTATCAAGCTAAGTAAGATGGCTTGATTCTTACTCGCGTCTGCACCCTATGGATCCCTCTGGTCTCGAAAAATGAATCAAGCAAGAATTATTGTTGGATGGATGATGAAGCCCTTAATCGCGGGGTTTACTTACCCCGCACCTCCGATCGACCGACCTAAGATTTCCAGGCCCCTCACTTTTCAGCAATTAGCGAATATCTTTTAAACATGCCTGAAAAACATCCCCGATCTCTCAACCAAAAACCATGTCTTTACTTACAAAAACGGTACGGATTATTGCTGTCAAAATGGAATTTATAGAAGGCAAGTGTTCTTCGAAATGGTAGGCTACTTAAGCTGACAGACTATATTGAGCCCAAAAACATTCGCTGCCAATCCCGTGACACAAATCGGTAACTAACTTGACTCTCACTACCGCTGAGGAAAAATCGATTTTTCAACGACTATTTGTTTTTCTCCTTTTTACACCCTTTAAAGCTCTATAACTATTCTAGGATATTCGTCGAGTATTGTAACAATTGTAAAACTACTCCTTTATCCTTCCTCCTCATTCGACACCTCTTCCCCAGCCTTTACGCGCGTGCTTCAACAATATAACTGCTATCATCAGGAATGTTTGTATGACTTTACTCGGTAGGATGGCTACGAGTTTGATCAAGTAAAACTTCCCACGTATTCTGCAGTACATGAGAAACTTCGCTTTCAAAAACATGACCATTAGCGTCAGCTGGAAGGCACCTAAGCGATATTGCAAGGGTTACTAATAAACATACCATACTGGATTTAGCTACCGACACCTCCTCCCTTACTCAATTATGGCATCAATTCAAAGACTCATAATCACTCCAAAATGCTATCTAGTTAATATTTAAAGCTTCATTCGCCACATTCCTAAAGTAGTTCAGCTAAAATCCAAAGTTTTATCGATTTACCGAGTATATCAATCGAATAATCATTGATGACACCTGCAAAGATGCTCCTCTAACTTCTTTGTCTGCTGAGCTTTCTCCAAGCGTAAAAAAACTACGTAACCAGCTACTAGAAGGTGTGCTAGCTGTGAAAAAGAGCTGATAGAAAGAATAGAAATAGATTCGAAAAAAAGGGGACATGTCTTTTTCCACTCTTGACGTGTTATTGATCAATAATCCATTTCTTTTCTTTTCCATACTTCGGATTTTGGGGCTCGATACCAACTCTAAATTCACCAAATATTAGCTGTATCTCGTCTTTTGGTATCGATTTTAGTATGTGCATCTTCCTGTCTATTGCATTTTACAATCCTAAGTCGATATCTTTGGACCACTCTGTTGGCATTTTTAATTGCTTCACAGAACTTTTATGAAAGACAAATTCGAGATATTCTGTGGGATATCCGGATTATTTAAGAGCTGAATATAATTTTTACAAACCATTATTATTGAAATTTTTCGAATGTGTTGTGAATGTTGAATTCAGTGAAAAATCTGTCATTTAATTCCGGGTATGTTTGAGCCCAGATAAGTAAAGGTTTTAAAGAGAGTCATGTAAGCTTGGCCGACCTCGAATCTTGAAGAAAATTTACTCTCTTGAATGCTTTGATGACGGCAATGATTCGTGCTTTTTTAGTTGAGAGATCCCGGATGTTTTGAGGGCATATTCTGGGATTTTCGCTACAGAAAGTGAGAAATTTTGCTGTTCTTCGCTCATAAGATGAGCTACCTGAGAAATTACTTGAGACAGGAGAAAGCTAGTTCAAATCTATGGAGATTCTCAAGCCACATCTCTCGCGGTGCTCTCCTAGCCATGGAGAAGATACATTCAGAAAACTTGAGGTTTTCGTAGTTTTTCTCGTTGGTGGATATTCACGGACAGTTATACTAGGCATAGTTACAATCTAGAGTGGTATCTGTAAATGAAATCCGAGTATAAGTGTTCCAATCATCAAGTTGAATTTCTTCATCAGTATCATAGCCCGGAGGCTGCAAACACTTAATCATATACATGTACTAAAAAAGCTGGCGCTGATCCTGCTCAAGGTGACTTATTATCAGATCGCTTCCTTCATGATCAAAAATAGCTTCTGCTGCCATAACAATGGTTCCTTGATCTACTGTTAAATTCTCTATAGGCGAGTTCTTTCAAAGCCAGCCAGCCAGCTATTAGCTTCTCTCAGTTTTTAGGTTAATGGTCATGAACTATTCTACGAGAATTCTTTATCAATTGGAAATTTACAAAGGTATTGCTTGTCATCCCGTGTATGAAAAATACCTGATATACATGATCTTCTAAGTAAGTAATCACCATACATACATACGGTGGGTGGTTCATGGCACATAATATTACACATTACCAGATAAGGCTAGGGCTCTTGAAAATATCCCTGGACCGTGCTTTCTTAGAACCCCATGGAAGCCACAAGGCCATCTAGTTTAATTTTGAAATTTGCCCTTAGCAAGATATTAACTACCACCGAGTACACGCTTGTTCCGAGCTTTTGTACCGCAATCCGTGACATTTGCACGAAAGTATTTGTATGTGTGAGCACTACGCTACACATGAAACAGTAATATTCCTGTCACAAGACACATCCGGTGCTAATAATAATCGATAAAACTCTTCGCCCTACTTCACCGGAACAATCGTGAGAGTTCTCTGTTACAAGGGTGCTTGAGATGGTGATGATGAGACAAAGCCGACTGAGACCCGCGTGAATATTTTGAGAACCTGAAGGGAACTGCGACTCTTCTCTGTTAACCGGATAAGCGATCATGTAGAATGTCTACATCCGCCGCCGCGAGAAGGTGAAGGGTTCGACGCGGCATTGGGCGCTTGACCCACAACGCTATCCCTCTCGTGAAAGATCTAAATTCAGCAACTCACAAATTCAGCGAGCCATTCTGACTAATTCAAGCACTCGAATACGACTTTCCCGATGGCACGTAAGTAAGATCGATCGTCCGAAAAAGAACTATGATTCTTTCGAAAAGCAGCGAAACCATTATCTCGATCTGACTACGCTAAAGAGATGCTGGGAATCATACCTTGCGTGATTCCCTAGACAGGGATTTTCGAAATAGTTTGTCGATATCGATATTGTTGGAATCGATAATACAGCGAAGTGAAATGAATTGATGGCAATATTTAATCGGCATTAGGACATGCATTCAATGATATTCAACTATAACAGTACAGTATATACCGCTCTAAATAGCGAATCTGCTTGGGGCGATTTTCAGATCAATCTCAAAAACTTCTATGAAAAGTTGAACCCCAACCCCTTATCTCTTCAACTTTTTCAGTGAAGTAATCTTTTTGTCGAAATCTAGAAAGAAAGGAAAAAACTTGCCCATCACTGGCCTCCGATTAAAGGTTCACCACACTGCCAATATACCTGGGAATAAAGGTTGAGGAGGGGTTAGACAATAAAGGCAATCCATCGTTTGGACTTGGGGAGCTTTAAGTGAATCTTGAGTCACTTGAACTTTTCCTTGAGTAAGTTCACTAAATATAGTCGTTGCATGAATATGCTATTTTAAATATCTGATACATATATTTGCTCGGGTGATAGTCGATGAACAATTAGCTTCCTTCATTTTTTGTCACGAGATATTTCATAGACGAATAAACAGCATCATCATCTATGAGTCCGAAAAAGCCTGGAAATCATTTGCCGGGAAAGCAGGTTATGAGCAGAAATACTCGCCCGATATTTTCAGTCTGACTTCTCATAGTCATCTCTTGACTGAACAAGTCTAGTTCAACCAAATTTTCGAATTCGTTGTCTGCGATAGAAAAATACACGCATGCTATATGCTAATATGTGCGATTATAATTTTTATCCCTTGCGATAATGATGGATCACCTGATGACTCTTTCCAACCATTCCAATCAAGTCGAACTGTATGAAAATAAACAGAAGAATAAACCCTTTTCTACTCGGATTGCTAGAACTCGATAAGGTTCTATAATTCCAGGATACGGTATGAAGCCAGATTTACTGCGGGATATCATTTTCTCAAATCCTAGTCTTAAATTAAAGTGAGCTTGTAAGAATATAGAATAATACTAGCACATAAGCATTATAAACAGAGCTATAAAATCGAAAAATTTTCGATTGCCAAACTATCAAACTCAGACAACTACCCCCTTTGGGCAATCAGAATGAAAGCATACCTCACAAAGGCTGGATATAGTGATATTTTAATTAAGGATGATGTTACAGAGGAAATAAATCAGAATGCCTTGGCTGATATACAACTCTGCCTTGAAGATGGACCACTGGTCCAAGTCCATACAATAAATAGAGCACATAAAACCGGTGTCTACAGAATCTCTATAGCCCAAAAGGCTTTAGTTCGGAATTTTTGACCCTAAGAGAATTCTTCTCCTGTAAATTTTCAAAGTTTGCTACCATTGAGAAATATCTAATAAAGTCAAACGATTAACCAATGATCTAGAAAAAAAAGAAATAATACTACCTACACAGGTGATCATTGCATGGGTTTTAAATAACCTTACAACAGAATACAATTTCACTGTATCAAATATGACACGAAGTCTAAGAAATAATAGAAAATCTTATGACCTCAAATCCTTATTCTCCAATTTAATTGATGAGTCTAAGAGACAGAAATCCATGTCTGAGCATAAAGTAGCATTATTTGCCAATACAAAAAGACAAATCACAATGCCAGTGATTGTTACTTCCTCTTTCCAGAAAAGGCTCCTAAAGAATGGAGAAAGAAACCCTTAAATACACAGAGTAAATCAAAGGAAAAGAAGTTAACTGAAAACACAAATAAAAATATAATGCATTCCCAATTGGATGACATTTCAGCTTTTTATACAAACATAAATTTAGATGAAGCTCAGGTACTTACCTCCATACATAAAAAAAATACAGACTAATTATACAACAGGAGACTTAGCCCCTGAATACCTATATACAACCATATCATTCCCACAGAACAAGTTCACACTAGATACAGCAGCTACAAAGCATATTATTTGTGCCAAATCTTTGTTTGCTATATATCAACCATGCATAAAGAAGATAAACTGGGGTGCTGCAGGCAGTATAGACATAAATGGTATTGGAGATGTATATATAAAATTACGCATACACAAA
This sequence comes from Podosphaera leucotricha, assembly GCA_013170925.1. Classification (NCBI taxonomy): domain Eukaryota; kingdom Fungi; phylum Ascomycota; class Leotiomycetes; order Helotiales; family Erysiphaceae; genus Podosphaera; species Podosphaera leucotricha. Next base: position 13,927 of record JAATOF010006957.1, read on the forward strand.
TCAATCTTTAAATTGAAAAAAACTGTTATTATACGCCTGAAATTGGTATTAATATTATTAGTCAAAGCGAAATGACAGGAAATCATATTACAATCATTAAAAATAATAAAGTTTATATACATCAAGACACATCAGTATATAGATATCTTTATTCTGGCTGTGAAGATAGCAGCATTCCAGGAATGGAAACATTCTTGGACATGTCAGGAGAACTCTGGACACCCGACACCAGCGAACCCTGAGACTTGGAAAGCCGCAAGTATCTCCATGGACCAAAAAACTGGCAGATTTCGAATGAACTACAGAGAAGCTCCAGTCCAAATTCACCAAA
>JAATOF010006962.1:0-11356 GCA_013170925.1 Podosphaera leucotricha
GACTAAACCAGACAAACAAGCAACTATATAATAAGAAAGTAATCTAGGACCCTGCATATTCCATCCGTGGTCAGGGTCGCTAGTTATATCCATCGAACCTTATCCAAGCAAGGTCATCCATGACAAAAGGGGCGGTTGATGGAGGTGTAGTCTCTTGAAATTTGGAGTAGAGGTGGTTATAGCGAATGTTGATGAAGGTGAGACATCTTTATGCAGGTGAGGAGATTAGATTGGCTGCGTGTTGAGATTGATTAAAACGAGCGAGTTATCACGGCACGTAACACCTATTAGGTGAGAACCTGATTTACCGAGTGTTAAATCACCTGGGAAGGTGTTATCGGGCACGATTCCACAGGAAACAGAGATTATATCGCTCCAAGAAGATGAAGAGCGAAACTGAAAAGAAATAGTAGTATCGTGCGAAATTATTGGGCTTTGACCTCCAACACATGACATATGAGAAGTTTTTTTTGATTCATATATATGGAGGTGAAAAGAAAGAGAGTTAGATATATAGCAAGAAGTAGAACCATAATCGAAGGATGAAAGGAAACGGACGGAATGATCGAATGAAAGTCTGCAAAGGAAAGTGTGGTGCGGCTGGCCATAACCGTCTCTAAGATGATGAGTTGGATTAGTACTGTTGATGTCACCGTCCACTGCCGCATAATGGACGGTAAGGCTTTCCTATTCTTCATGAATTGGAGAATTATCATCGTCGAAAGAGCGTATGAGCTGCTCAAATTCCATTTCTTGGTTGACTTCATCAAGTGAGGAATTGTCTGTAGGTATATCCATCTCTTTAGAAGCAGTTTTAACTAACCCCAAGCCTCTAAATACCGAGTCCACCTTATTTTCAAAACGAGAGTGGTTGAATGATTTTGTAAGAAAGGATGGTTGTTGGTATAGTTTACCTCTGAAAAGAACGTTTTAACCCTGAATGTTTTGTTTCTCACGATTTGCGATGAACTTCTCGGGGCAATTGGAAGACCAGTAGCCAGTTTTTTTGCAATTAAAGCAAGTCGATGTCGATGAAAATTTTGAGGCGGGCAGCACTTGATCATTGGATGGGTATACGCTTTGATCATGACTTCGCAGGTTTAAAATTTTCAAGGTTGGTGCAATAGGCGCTCGTTTGGCTGTTTGATTAGAGGATGGGTTCCAGCGAGCGAATTCTTCCGTGCGAGACACAACTCGGCAATCTCTGACGAGTTTGCGTTTTTGGCCTCAATTCGCATACCGGACCAGGCTTGTGGCAGGTAGTCTTTAATGTGATCGATGAGGGTCGCTTTACAGAAACGACTATGTTGAGCATCGCTGAGAACTTTGTAATAGAATGAACGTATTCTCCAAGCTAAATCGACTAAGGACTCATTGGGCAATGGAACTAGTCGAGAGAAATCTGTAACAGGGCTATGTAGCGCGTTTTTTGTATCCATTACCATGAAAACCGCTTCGAGGCAGGTAATCCAGTTAGGATTAGTTAGCCCTGCCAATCCACAAGCGAACTCGTTCGAAATCACCGCTTATTTCCAATGATAGACACTGTGGCCACGCGTTGTATGGAATTAAAGACGTTAAAAATAGCGTCTTTATTTCCCGGAGTTTAGCGAAGATAGACTGATTGGCCACGACTAGATGTAAGTCGGACTTGAGGACGACCTTGTTTTTAAGACCGGTCTTACCGGCGTTAGTCATTTCGCTCGATGTTTTTGCTTCTGGCCAGATAGATTTGACCATCTGCTCTTGGTCGGAAAGCTAAATTCTTGAGATGCTGGTATGGATGTCGAGATTTAGAGATCCATCGGGGAGTCTCTCAGCAGAATGAAGGTTTTGGTTGTCTAGGGGGCAGAAAAAACTTTTGAAGTTTGGGAAGTTATATGTGTCGTTATCAGTCTCGGGGTTGTGCTTGTTGAAATTTGTGGGCGAATTTGTGTTTGGCTCTGGATATAATGTCGAAAGATTTGTTACATTTTGCGGAGATTTTTGCGATCCAAGGGGTGAGGTCACTGGATCAACAGAAATACGGGCGGCTTTGTGAGGTTAATTAGAGGTGTTACGTACATTGTTCGAGCCAAACAATGGCTTTGGTGGAATCGTCCGTGGACATGGGACGAAGGGAGGTAAAAATGAAGGACGCTTGGTGTTGGATTGGAAGTCAAAGTCTGAGATAGAGGGCGAGACCTCATTGTCTTTTTCCACAATGGGTTGGACAGAGGGAAGGTGGAATTTTAGACTTGTGAGAGGTTTAGAATCCGGGTTGTTGGTAATATTGTCTGGGCGACTAGCTAACGTTTCAATCATTTTCTCGACTTTCAATATTATTAAGCTTTTCTGGTTGTTGCTCGAGTTTGGAGTCCTCGTGTAGTTGCATGTGGTTGTCTTTGATGCTTTCGAGACGTTTTATTTGCGAATCTAAAGAAGTATCGCGATCGAAAAACCTGGTGGAAAACTCATCAAGGCGACGCGTCAAGTCACTGTCGCGCTCAGCTTGAAGCTTCTCCATTTCTTGCAAATAGCTAGAAAACCCAGTATAACGTTCCTCAAGCTCTTGAAATTGTTTAGAGACTACAACGTCTCTTTCTCGATTTTGCTTGACGATTTGTTTAATTGTGGTCGGCTCGACGAGTCTTTTTGTTTCTTTGTATGAAGAAGTCATTTTGACGGATGAAAGTTAGAGTAGTGAGAGTTACTCTACAAAAATTTATTTTTGAGGTTCCTCGTATGGTGTATCGGCCGGCGATATTCGAGACTCAAACTATAGCGTAAATCAGCTATGGCAAGTTAGTTGAATATCTGTGGTCTGTTTGATATCTTTATTCAGCGTTCCCTAAATAATCTTACTAATACAAAAAACTTACTAATACAAGATTACTAATATGCTCAGGTCACGATCAACATGACCAGGATCCTCAACCTCATGTTGCTGATTAGATAACAGTTTTTATTACTTTTTGACACCTTACATTTATTCACTCAATTTACATCTCTCTCCCTTCACATTATCGCATTCTAACTACATTTTTTTATCAAAAATAGTCAAGGATTTACCCAGTCCCAAATTTTGTTGACGTCAACTGACAATACTTAGAGACATCATGTCTAATTACATGTAGCTCGGTTCGTGCTTCGCCCTCGCAATGCAATACTGATCACAAGATCGTAATTTTAAGCGAAAATAGTTTATTTAATCATAATATCTGAATCCCAAATCCCAATGATTATTGACCCTAAAGTTTTGAAAGTTTCTTCGCAATGCACTGTTCAACAGCCACAATAGCGTCTTCAATTTTTTCAGGGTTAGTGCCTTGCCCAGTCCTTGTTGGTTCCTTACCCCCGTGACGTCCTCCTACAATCTTTGAAACTACATCAGCACATGCTTCAGCAGTAACACCGTTCGAGAAGAGGTCCTGTGTTTGTCAGCTCAAAATTGTAAGTAATAACAAAAAGCTTACAGTTCCAACGTATACGCCGTGAACAACTGTGCCTTCAGCAGGACTTCCGCCAAATAAGTAAACAGTCTTATCTTTTGACTTAGCCTTGAAATGATTCATAACATCGGTTATAGCCCTAGGATTAGCAGAGATTTGAAGTTGGCCAATGAATATTTTACTATCTTTATTCTCGGGTCGAGAAAAATACTCGGTCACAGTATCTAGGGCCAGCTTAGATTCAGCCTTTTGTTTTTTCTTTTGTTCATCAAGAACATCTTTTTGTACTTTTGAAAAGCGGGCTCGGAGCTGCTCTTTTACTAAAGTCGAAATGACAAGCTTATTAAGATCTTGTTGTGCAGTCTTAACGTTAGTTTCTTTGTCTGAGCTGTATGGCATTTTATCTAAAGCCTCTATTCTCTTGCTGAATTCAATTGCTGTCTGTTGAGCTCTATGCGCGGCATTGCCAGTAAAAGCGACAATTCTCCGAATACCTTTTGCGATGCCACTTTCTTCAACAATTACGAGGTCTTTAATCAATCCAGTTTGATCAACATGGGTTCCTCCACAGAATTCAACACTGATATTTCTCCATTCTGGATTTGTTGGATTTTCAAGGAGAGTATCGAGCTCCACGCCAACAGAGACTACACGAACGGGATTGGGGTATGTCTCCCCAAAAATGGCTCGCACGCCTTCAATACCTTTGGCAACATCAAGGTCAACTTCCTTCGTGTAAACCTTACAGTTCTGTTTTATGTACTTGTTCGAAGAGTCTTCAATTAATTGAAGCTCGGTATCTGTGACAGGAGACTTGTGAGAAAAGTCAAATCGTAACTTTTCTTGGTCGACTAGAGATCCTTTTTGATTTACATCATCACCGAGATGTTCTCTTAGGGAGTGATTTAAGATGTGTGTGGCGGTGTGATTGCTACGAATAGGATGCCTTCGCAGTTCATCATATTCACAAATAACCGGATCGCCTGCTTCTAGCTTCCCGTAGTCAAGGTATCCGTTATGAACAATGTAACCCGCATATACCTGAACGTCCAAGACTTTGAATTCAGCGATTCCATCAATAATGATTTTACCAGTATCAGAGACCTGTCCTCCTTGCTCGGCATAAAAGTTTGTCTTGTCCAATAATATCCCAAATGGTTTATTAACAGGAATGCTTTCCGTCGATTTTAAGAAATTCTTACCATCGAATATGAGCTCAATTTTTCCAGTTAAGTCACCGTACAAGAATTTATCATCGTCATTAGAACGTTGGATACCCATCTTATCTAATTCTGCAATCTGGTGCACATCTAACTTTGCAAAAGTATGAGCTGCTTCTTTAACTGACTTGCTGGCTTCTCGGGCCTTATCCTGAGCGGTCCTGGTCTCCGCATCATCGATCTTCAAACCTCTCTCGTCAGCCATTATTTTTGTTAGATCTTCTGGAAAACCAAAAGTGTCATAAAGACGCCAAACATCGGCTCCAGATAGCTGCTTTGTTTCTGTTTGTAGGGCTTGTGAGGCATATTTTTCAAACATCTTCTCGCCCCGATCTAACGTTCTGGCAAATGCCTCTTCTTCTTCGTCCAATATTTCCTTTACAAATTGGCTTCTCTTCACAATCTCAGGAAACTGCTCTCCCATTTGTAAAACGAGCGCAGGTGAAATTCTGGAAAAGAAGCTTCCAATCTCGGCATTAAAGTATTTTCTGGCATATCGACAGCCACGGCGAAGTACTCGTCGGACAACGTATCCGCGGCCCTCGTTGTTTGGAACACACCCATCAGAAATTGCAAAAGTAAGAAGACGGACGTGGTCGGCAATCACACGATACGCAGTATCGATACCATCAACATCATTCTCAGCGTACTTATCTGTATATGGTCTTACATTGGAGACCTCCTGTATTTTGGAGAATAAAGGATGAAAAACATCTGTATCGTAATTGGAAGGTTTGTCTTGCAAAACTGATACCAGTCTTTCAAATCCCATACCCGTATCCACGTGTTTTGCTGGGAGTGTTTTAAGGGATCTATCTTTTTGCCTGTCAAACTGTATGAAAACATTGTTCCAGATTTCCAGAACATTTGGATCGTCCATGTTCACCAAATGAGCAGCATTTCTACCTCCAAGTCGATCGTAATGAATCTCGCTGCAGGGACCACAAGGTCCTTGCTCTCCCATTTCCCAAAAGTTATCCTTCATATTTCCAGATAAAATATGATCATCTGCAACTCCAACACTTTTCCACAAGGCCTTAGACTCTAAGTCCGGCTCTAAGCCAGAAGAAGCATCACCTTCGAAATATGTAACATAAAGTCGATTCGGGTCGAGGTGGTAGACTTTCGTCAGAAGCTCCCATGACATTTCTATAGCACCCTGTTTAAAGTAGTCCCCGAAAGACCAATTTCCTAACATTTCGAAAAAGGTCTATATATGAGCTATATTAGATGCCATTTTTGTATACTTGGTTTAGTACTTGCGTGATGATAACTATCTTTGCCGACATCATCGAGGTCCTAGACTTAGTTAGTGATTGAGAGGATTTCGGGAGCGGGCTCCCACATTATGCTTTCCCCCGGCGCGAATACACTTATCCTTTGTCAGCCGCACTATTATCCTTCTCGAAATTAAGTACAAGGTACCTTTTGTGTATTGACTGCTCTCTTGAGCTGGGCGATGCTATCTGTCTTACCTGTAATGCCTAAGAAGATCGGCTTGAACTGGTTCATGCCAGCATTCGTAAAGAGTAAAGTAGGATCATTGTGGGGAACGACCGATGATGAAGGTACTATTGTATTGATCTTGAATTAGCGATTGCGCTTTGTGACTTTGATGACCGCTGTGGTTGCAACGCGGCGGTCTGGCTTGGACTTTGCGGGAGGTATCTAGAACTTTCGAGAATTAGTTCCATCTCGCCCCACCACATACCTATAGTGTGACCTCTGTCTTCGAAATATTTGAGGAAAGATTCCCGAACTTTTGAGCTCGTCCATTCTACGTCAGTACTCATCATCCTGAAAAACTTCGAATATTTAAATCCGACTTTGAGAGTTGTTTGTGGGGTGAATTGTACTTTACGCGCAACACAGTGGAGCATTTCATTAGTCAACCGCCGTCGTCGAACCCAACAGAACTTCTCGCTACAAGTCAGCAAACAACTCTTGCGCAGTAAACGTAACTTTGGACTGGGAGAAGTACCGAGCTGTAGTTCTCGCAAGTCTATTTTGGGTCGTAGGAAGTGAAGATTCTCCAGAATAAATAATAGTGCCCTGATAAACGCGGCGAGCCGGGAAGCCATGACGACAACAATTCCTTACCCTTATCTCAATATGACGGATAGATCAACAACTACATATGTATCCCGAAAGCGCAAGGCCGAGTTGCAGGAGAACAATGAACGCCTATCTAAACGATTGAGTTTACTCAACCTCGGTAAGTGATATATTTTTACTATCGTCCGAGGCAATTCTAATCATTATTCAGAACGATGCCGCCACTCTCTGCATACACCAACAACTGATTATCATCAGATTTCTAATCCTCCGGCTTCAAGGGTAACTCCAGTAGCTCCAGAAGTCTCAAAGTCACTTCTATCCAATGACATGATGCAAGTGGATGATTCCAAGCATAAAGTTTTTATTTACGACCTTGATGCAGAATTATCTGATCTTGAGCCAGAAAATAAATTAATATTACTCCCAGATATAGAGAAGCATCTTCGAGAAACTCGAATCCCGCGACCAATTCTAGAAAATAAGAACGTGGAGAACAACCAAATTGTCTTGTACAGAGTTCCTGATTCTCTGACTGTATCCGAAGATCAAGACAGCGTTCGGAGAGCATTCATTGAAACAAGAGCCAGAGCCCAAGCCAAACAGATGGAGATGATGAGGGAAATACAACTGCCTTTAAGTGTGAAAAACGAGGACGTGGTAATACAAAATAGGTTACACGTAGCTGATTATACGAGCGTTGTTACTAACCCAAATCAAGACCCAGATGGTATGGATATAGACGTCTTCATTTGAACTAGTTTTAGATACAGTTATATATCTTGTATAATGCTTAACTCTCTGATTCATATCTATTTTGATGATACATGCGTGTAAGTCTTGATGATTAAATGTTCGAGACTGGAGTTTATAGGTTGCCGGCACTTCTCTCCGTAGTCCAAAATTCTACGCTAACACCTTAACAAAACTATCTATATCTATTTCATGAAAATCAGAATTATTTACGGTTTGAATGAGTTTTTAGGTGCCCCTGTCTCATTTGATTGAACAGTTGGTGGTGGTGGGCCAAGCGGAGCTTCGTAACTAGGAGAGTTGTCGACCGTCTGTGGCCTTACAGTAGGCTCAGAACGCCACTGGGAAGGATCAACCTTCGTTGCTCCGTTCGGTGGCTGATATGAAGGTGGTAAAGGAGCGTTTGGATCGTATAATGGTGGGGGCATGGCTTGCATTGGATAACCAGTGGGACCCGTAGAGTACATGTAATATGATCTTGGGTTCACGTAGGAAGGATCATATAATTCTCGTTGTTCATCGCTTACAAGCCACTAGCAGAAGATTAGCATCTTTTGCTCCTTTGAATTGATGGAATGATTGCCTCACTCGATGATATGCCAGCAATGGTAGGCCTTTTTTCATCCTTCTTTTCGCATGGTAATATCCAATTATCGTGTACAGTGTTAGGAGTGTGATTAATCCAAAAAACACCGACCATCTAATAGTCTGGCCTGTCTAGACGAGATATTAGCCTGAGTTCATGAAGGATTTTTGACGGGAGATTATAATGACCTTAGTCCACCAAAACGATGGCTCTCTTTGAACTACTATTATTTCATCGCCAGGATTTAAATATTGTCGTCTCGCGATTGAAGCCATTTTATCTGTCGTTATTCTCGTTTCGCTGCGTTAATGTATATGCAACAGGAAAATAGAAAGGAAAAATTAATGTGGTAGTTGTTGTAGAGTTGAAAAGTAACGCGTAGTAAAAATTATATAGTAGAGGAACTATGTGGGAGTATAAAAAGAGTTTAAAGTCAAAAGAAATTTGGAGAGAGAGAAGACAAAGTCAAACATAACACAAGAGATGAGTCCATTTTTTGTGATATAGCGAGGGATATAACTAGTCTGATGAAGATTGAGGGGTGAATGTTAAGGCAGAGAGAATGTGAGACAAGGAACAAATCCAAAGTCGGTCAGGTCTCAGAACGACAGCGGCTGAAACGGCTGGAGAAATACAATTCGAGCACTGTTATCGATATCTTCTCAAAGGCCAAGATGTTTGGGAGGGGAGACATGGCGCGTGCTTTCTACATAATTATCACGTGGATGACATCAAGTGGGCAATATAGAAATTCCTTCGATCTCTGTACCTGCTGCCTGGAAAATGGAACTTCGATTGTCGCTTCCTATTATTGCTAAATTAATGACCGAAGAACTCATACAGTCTCTTCTGAGCCAATGAAGTTTCTAAATAACTTAGATGGAGTCGATAGTGGTACATGTAGAACTAATTACGTACTAGTTGTAAACTCAGGAACCCAAAATACCAAGAGCATGATCGTATTAGTAATGATTAGATAATTAGACACCGCATTTAAATTCCTATTTCAGTCAGTACCCCACATTTCTCGGGAGGCCATGTCTCACCCATTCTTCTGCCCATATGAACTGCTCCACGTCAATATTTCCACGAGTTACATGTACACCACACACGTCGTCGCATGAACAGCATGGCATGAAACGGCATAGTTTAGTGATTGTTTTCCATAGAATATATTATCGCCAAGCCGGCCGATGTAACACTTGTACACGGGTCCTGATTACAAATTACCATTGCTAAATCCTCATGAAACCAACCGCCTTTCAAGATTCGTATATCAGATCACAAAATTTTCACGCCAGCCCTCGTCCACGAACTATTGGATAGGTGCATGTACATGAATATTTATGGGTTTGGGTAAGCTTTCCTCAGTGCTTTAAACCGGTTTTTTTGTGTTCTTTTTGTGTTTTTTTTTCAATAGATATCGTAGGTACATGTCGTATTGATTATTCTTTAAAATTAGTAGTCTCACAGCCTGCACTATCTTCAACCCGTCTAAAGGTAGGTATATAGTCTAACTTTAGTATTTGAACAGACTTTTATCACTCTTTCTGTGACACAAGTATTTGAAGTCTATCAATAATAGTCTAATCCAACGTTGGTGGCTGTTTGTCTTGAAGGGGGTTGATGGAAGAGTAAATGGGCGCTTCAATGAAAGTCTACATGTCTTTCGTCTGTCGCAGTACAGATGTGCATACACTTTTAAGAGCTCATGTGAGAATTCAATCTGCACAGACCGTATGAAACAACTCAGATGTAGAGTTGTATCCGTTTTTAGTTTTGCAAATCGTGTTGGTATTTCTGACTTCTATTAAAGATCAGTCCTCAAGTCGAAACTCTCCCTCAAGATCTGCTCCGTCTGATCTTTCTCTCTCTCTCTCTGTTTGTCTAGTCACCTGCAAGTTTAGGATATTTGCCCCTATCAGGTATTATTAGCATAGCAAGCCATCAACTAGAGGCTAGCAGTAATTGAAATAGTGTGTTTCATTATGACTATGCTAGACAAGTCGAAGGGCAATGGGCTGAATCGTTTCCATGGTTGCTGGAAGGAGAGATGTTGTAATGATTTTGAATGGAGAGACAAGATTATTACGTCAAGTTGTAAAAAAAATACAACTCTTGTTGCCGTTTTGTTGCCGTTTCAGGTATGCAACAAATAAATTGGGGTTTAAAGTCGGCACCTCGGTAGCTGAATTTATTAGTGTTAATGCTTGTTGCGATACCAAGACTGGGCTTTAATTAAAGCCGGCGAGCGATCCCTTGGCATGAGTCGGTTAATTAGTGCCCGCGTTACCCGAAATTCGTATGGGAGAGGGCAAATACATGTATCGGCAACGAGAACTATGATTAAGTCACAACAGTTTGTCTTCATGGTCTAGTTAATGACAAATTTTGGTCAATTAGAGACATTTGAATAAATATGGGACTACTTAAAGTTATGCACTGAAACTATTGCTTGTGAAGCGGCAATGTACATAATCACCACAACACAAAAGTTAACCTACTCTAGTGCAACGTCGGAATCGGAGGGGAGGTAATTAGGCTCATGTAACCCGTTAACCTTAACTTTCAACAGAGTTTTTTCGGGCCGATATCTGCGTAACCCGCCTAGATTGTTAAGAAAATACTTTAAACTGAAATTTTATTTGAACCTTAAATTCATAGATTCTAGATGGCAGATGATAACTTACACAGCCGAGGTGCAATTCATACCCTAGTAAGCCGAGATAGCGAAACAACTTCAGGTCTTTAGCCTAGGCGCCAACTTTTCCTAAAAACCCTGGGTAACTGTCGTTTACCCACTAAACTCCTCGATAAAATATCGGTATAAGTGGACAATAAATCGTCAGGCTTCTGTAATATCGTAATAAGAAAAAGAATTCACCAAGTGTGGCGCAGCTAATTTGTGGCTGATATATGTTTCAGTTAGAAGCCCTCCATACCCCATACTACTTCAGATTCTAAGGCTCATCATAAAATACTTCTATGACGGCCTTCATATCATTTTATTATATTAAGTCGGGATACATGTACCACATTTCCTCCCAACCAACTTTCCACCCACGTGATTTAGAAATTTACAGTTAGAAAAAGTATTACTTTAGCCTACAATATTAAATATAAATCTCAAATTCAAATAGACAATCTTCAAAAGAATAGACCTGCCCTTGATCTGAAGAAATCTCAGCTCTCCTAGTAGCTGCGTTGACATGTCGTGCCCTGCTTACTGCTTCAGTGGCCGATGCTACCCTTGCTTCCTCTTGAGCCTTTTTAATTTCTTCAACGTTAGAAAATTGAGTATTTGGATCTAC